>OMNN01031302.1:14105-25188 GCA_900302755.1 Chromis chromis | reverse complement strand
AACATCAACAGAAGAGTTAAGCTGGCGTAAAGGCTGTCTTGCTGCTTTGTTAGCCACTTAGCTCTTGGAATGGCGTGCTGTAGCTCCGTAGGATGGCTGTTCTCTTCACCGCCTCGTGCTGTATTGCCGTCTTTTCACTGTATTGGTCTCACTAACTGCTGAAGCTAGCTCTCCAATCAGCTAAACAGTCTCAATAACTCCACGGTGAAGAAGGTTCGCAGACATTTACTGAGGTCCTTTATATTTCTTATTTTTTTTGTGAAAAGACGTTGCTTGAGCAAGAGGCAAATGAAGAAACCCATGTACAGTAGGGAGCTAACGATCGCTAATAGCGGACATCGCGGACTTTTCTACTTCCGGTTTAAACAATAAAATGACAGGAAGTAACACTACTAACCAAGATACCTGCAATGAACATACCTGACCACAAGGTGGTGCTGACACAAAGAACAATTACTCAAACAAGCTTAAACTGGAGGCATAACAGTGCCCATTTTTTGGAAGACATCAGAATTCGTCACAAAGAACACCTAGAGTCAAGCATGGAGGTGGCAGTATAATGCTGTATGGATGCTTTGCTCCTTCAACGAGGATTGCCATAATTAAGTCCAACATGAACTCTGCTCTCTGGTGTGCGATTCTTAAAGAGAATGTCGGATCATCAGTCTATAGGTTGAAGCTCATGTGCAGCTGGATTATGCAGCAAGACAGTGATCCTGAAAAAAAGAGTACCTCCACCTCAAATTGCCTCAATGCCTTTTGGTGTGACAAAGTCAAATTGCAGAACTCAACCCCACTGTGATGCTTTGATGGGACCTGAAAAAAGCAATTTCTGTTCTCAAACCATCAAATGTTTCTGCACTAAAGAAACTTTAGAGACTGATCTCCAATTATCTGAAGCATTTAGCGGCAGCTGAAGGCATGTATTAAAGGTTAGTATGAGATGCACACAAAAAAAGAAATCAGCATGCAAATATTTACTAATTAACAATAACCACTCAAGTATAGCTGGGGCTGATGAGTTGATGAATCCTGCCACAGACCAGTTGTCAAAATGACCCAGAGCAGTAAATCAGTCAGAAAAATATGATTCTGTTTCCGTAAAATCCAAAAAATCCTTTTGAAAAATGCAAAACCAAATGTTTGTCTTTAAATCTGCTGCTAATTTGCAATGCTTGGAGCAGAGTGTCCCTGAAAAATACATATTGTTTGAGAGCTGCACTCATAAGCATCAAACTAAACAACCGAATCCCATGGCTGTGAGCTGGATTGAGAATGAATGAATGGAGACTGTGCTGATGGAAAATGCCAGCACAATTAGAACATGCTTTGTCTCTGCCGTCATGCTCCATTTTTTCACTCTCCATTTACAAATAATGTAAATGAGTCATAACTATCATATTTGCCAGCACTGTCCCTTGTTAATTGCTCTCTGAATTACCAATTACCCCACATCCCCCGCCCCTCAGCTTGCTCGCTTTTATTGACATGTATAAGGGAAAGCTGATAAGTTGCATACCAATTAGTCACCAAACACATGTTTTATGGCAGCGTTAAGCTTTTTTCGGTCCCTCCATCGTGTCCAGCGGCCTCTGTAAATTGCCCCGGCAAATTTGGCCGACATGTTGATGTGTCAGTGGTTTTATTCGCAGTTGGCGTTCCATGGCCAGAGTGTTGGAACAGAGGAAGGCAGAAGAGGGTGAATGTGTGGGGGTGTCAAACAGAAGGCGGAGGGGAAGGCTGAAAGGGGGCATGCTGTATTAGTACGGAGAGCCAAAGCTTCATCCCACTGCTTGGCTGGTGTGTTTTCCCTTGGCCTTGCTTCCAGCATGTAGTTTTGCCGAGTGGGGATCCAAACATAGTCCTTTGTGGTACCTCCAACCTGTGTCCAGTACCAAAACAGGGTCGCCACAAATAGCCCCCAGATAAGCTGGGTTTTCAGATCAGCTGTATTCTTTCTACTTTATCTCTTTTACATTGCTTCTGTTTGCTTTTTTTTTATTGCTGATTTACCTGGTCACTTGGGGGCAGAGAAACACTTTGTAAGCACATCTCTGATAAATCATCCACATTTAAGTGATGAGTATTTTACATAACTGGCAGTTATGGAGCATCACTGAATTTAAAATCCTTCTCCGAACATACAAAATTTTTAATGACCAAGCTCTGTCATACCGTAAAGACCTTATTGTACCATGTTATCCCACCTGAGAACTTCTCTCTCAAAGTGCAGGTTTACTTGTGGTTCCTGGAGTTTTCAAAACCAGAATGGGAGGCAGGTCATTCAGCTATCAGGCTTCTCTCCTGTGGAACCAACCCTCAATTTAGGTTCTGGAGGCAGACACCAGATTAAGTTTAAAATGTTCCTTTTTTAAGCTTATAGCAGGCAAAGGTGACCCTGGACCATGTCTTTAGTTTTGCTGCTGTAGGCTTAGATTGCTGGGGTATCTATACATATACATATATACACTTGTGTGTACTGTATGTATTATAAGTCATAGGTTTCACTGACCTTTGAAGCATTATGAGTTGGAAAACCATGATTTTTTTCAATATAATATAACTCTTCCAGTTGGGACCATTTTTTGGAGTGGTTTCCCCTCTCATACATGCTAATTGATTGTCCTAGTATTGGCCATAAATACAAAAAGTGGATTTTTAATATATTTTTTCATAAAGTATGCCTTTGACTGTTGCCATACTCTACTTTTTTTCCCCCTTCCTATTGCTCACAGGGGGGGAAATCTGCCTCTTGGTGTGAAAAATAAAGGTTTTATGGTTTTTAGAATATTGGATTAGACAGAAACATTGACATTTTTGACCAAATTTACATCATCATAGAATTGGTTTGCATTATTCTATCAAAGCAGGGTTTATACCATTCATTGAAGACCATATGTATATATCAACAAGCCTACAAAATTTCAGGACTCAAGCTACATTATTTCTGAAGTTATGGCACTTCAAACATTGCTCCACAGATTGGCGCAAAGAAAAGATGTAAAATTGACATGACCCCATCCCTCTTTAAGGATTTTTAATTGAAAAACTAATGTTATATACTATACACCAATCAGGCATAACATTATGACCACCTGCCTAATATTGTGTTGGTCCCCCTTATGTGGTCAAAAATGCTCTGAACCATTGGGCATGAACAACAGGACCTTTCAGGGTGTCCTGTGGGGTCTGGTACCAGGACGTTGGCAGTGGATCCTTTGGGTACTCTGGCTTGTGCAGTGGGGCCTCTGTGAATCAAACTTGTTCCACTGCATCCTATTGATGCTTGATCACAATGGGGTCTAGGAAGTTTGGAGGTCAAATCAACACCTTCCTGATTGTTTGATGTTTTTGCCATGTGGTCGGGTGCACTTTCATGCCGGGGTAGGCCAGTGACATTTGGGATTGCCATTTGCATGAGGGAGTGTGTTTGTTCTGGGACAATGTTTATTTGGGTGTCTAAGTCTCATCAACACAGATGCCAAAATCCAAGGTTTTCCAGCAGAACACCACATAATACCAATATGATCAATGTTATTCACTTCACCTGTCAGTGGTTTTAATGTTGTGGCTGATCGGTATGTATGTGTGTTTGTTATGAATTGGCACTGCACAAGCAATACTGAGTTGAACTGAATTGAATTGAAGTCTAGTTTTCATTTTGCTTTAGCTCTGTTTTTGGTCTCTACCCACTACTGAGGGAAACGTCTGGCTCTTTAGGTGATGAATGTTTACCAGCTTGCCGCTCAGTGAATTTTTAGAGCTTTTACACTGAAAGCAGGCGCCTGCTGCAGCCAAAAGTACTATGAAAGCAAAGAGAGTGAACCAAAATAAAGCTGAGGGCCAGAAAGCTAAACATTAAGCTGTAACTCATTATACAGCTGTATAAAGCAGGAAGACAGGGATCTGAGTGATAATTCGCTCTATTACAAGCAACTCCTTTCACACTTTCATTTGATAAACATTTATCAGAAAATATTGATAATTCTGCTTCCAAGCTGCCCGCATAAAATAAAAAATAACACAAATATTTTGGTGAACTCAAGCTTGCCAGGAATGAGATGTGGACCGCACACACATAGACAGACACACAAAGAAATAATCAACCTAGATAAACCGAGTAAGAATCCCTATCTGATCTGCCAGGTTCAATGGCTCCATTAGGATGAGTTCATTAGGGAATGAGAACAAACCAGCAGTTTAAAAGGAGGAGATCTGATCAGAGTCAAACTGATATAATGTCAGTCCAGATTAAGTGCAGATTAATTAGCAACAAGAACCAAAATTCAACTCAACAAAAAAGTCCTACACATCTAAATAATAACCGAATGCTCCATTATTTATTTATTTTTGCCTTGAAGTGCTTTTTCTTCCAAAAGTACCTTTTTTTGAGTGTTCTTTTGCTGAAGGTCCATTAATGACACAAGTAGTTCCTCCAGTTTTAAGTTGCTCACACAGCCAGACTCTTCTTTGTTGCTGTACAGGTGTTAGTCCTTGTCCTCAACAATAATGCCTCTCCATTATGTTATTTTTCTGTGTTGACACAGACAGAAGGGATGCTTTGACTGTACAAGTGAATCTTTACCAAGACAGCAGCCCACGACTGGCATACAACTGCATGATCATTAAAATTCAACTAGAAGCAAGTTGCAAAATGCTAAAGACACTTACCTGTTTGCAAAAATGGTTTTGGAGACCTAATTTTGAGACATTTCCGAGTAGACTTCAAAAAGGAACAGAGAGAGCTGTTTTTAAAGGTTGTTTTCCTTGTATTGCATTTATTTGGAATGGATTAACTTACAAATTCTCAACATCCTCATATGATTGTCCCATACACTTCCTATACTTGCTGTTTGAGATGAATTGCTAATTGCAGAAATGTATAGACATTTTACTGTCAGTGGCCACTCTTCAAGAAAATAAAGCATGTAAATGTGTCTGTTAATCTCCAGCTTCCACCTTAAAGTCTCACTTTATTCACATCATTAATACTTAAAACGGGATTTAGGATCTCCAGTCATGTTAGCAGCTCTCTGTGGGCGTACATAGGGGCTGCAGTGCTTTGAGCTAAATGCACAGTTGTACATGCTATCGAGGAAAAGGTATTTAATATTTAGCAGATATCTTCTTGGCTAAACATGTTAGTCCGCTCACATTTATACAAAGTACAGTTGAGACTGATGGACATGTTAGCTTTGTTTCAAGTCAGATTCTGCAAGATGAAAATGGTTCACCAAAGGGATTGTGATTTATACTGAAAGTTTCTATCAAATTTAATGACAATTTAGTGCAATAGTTACCACATTATTTACTTCAGAAACGCAAATGTTGATGCCATGTTGTCACCAGATGAAAAACAGAGCAAATCAACAAAGTCAGTGGGGGCACAATCTGTGGGCACCGTGAATATCTATTCTAAATTTCACAGCAATTATATTAATACTTGCTGAGATGTTTTAGTTGAGTCCAAAGCGGTGAATTGACTGACATACCGCCATTGCCATCCCTGAGTCTACTGTAGCTAATGATGCCAAAAAAAAGGGCCAAGAAGTCTCAGTAAGTTTGTTAATTTTCACTTTGTAACTTTTTGTTGTCAGTTGTGCCATTTTTCTCACATGAAATCAGCTTTGATACTTTGAGGCTTTGATATCAGCACCCCAGACAATATCATATTTCATCTACTGATCCGAAGCTGTGGAAGCTACGAGAGTGAGACACAGGTGTTATCGTTGTCTTTATTTCACCGTGGCACATTAGGATCCATCTACACCTTTCCTTATCCACACCCACATGATATTCTCTTCACAAAGCCTTTACTCTTATCCAACTACTTTGTAAAGAAGTAAAAAGACAAATCCTGTTGCAGTTGTCTGATTATAAGGTGATTTCCAACAGCTAAACTGAGTGCTTTACCATCAATAAGAGAGTTTGAAGAAATCTTAAAGGTCTGGTGTGTACATGCAGCTATCACAGAAGCACCTGAAGCCTAACATAACCACAAATGACCTCAAAGTATATTCTACCATGCTATGAGATGAGATTTTGTTTTGACGTATTCCAAAATGAAGCCATGAATAAATGTAAAGATCTCTCGGCAGCTCCTATATACTGCAAACTGACTGCACTCACAGCCCTTCAGCTAAATGATAGTTCATTGTATCTGGGCTGGGATTGTTGTGCAGGGCTGGAAGTTGGGATCATTACAACCCATCATGGTAAAGTACAGCATGACTAACTCCACTCATACTACCGGCTATGATGACAAATAGATCTGGAGAGCCTCAGGCTCTGATACAGTAAATGCAGCCGGATGGCTGAAGTGCTGCATTACAAATCTGTTAATCTGCCCCTTCTCTCAGTCTAGCACCAGGGGAAAAAGTAGGAGATAAAGTGCTTTTATACATTATGTAAAGAGAAACAATAGAGGGAGATGAAAA
Organism: Chromis chromis; assembly: GCA_900302755.1. Lineage (NCBI taxonomy): Eukaryota > Metazoa > Chordata > Actinopteri > Pomacentridae > Chromis > Chromis chromis. The sequence continues at coordinate 18,751 of OMNN01031302.1, read as the reverse complement.
ATGGATAAGCTATGATAAGATATAATAAGATAAGGTAAGGTAAGGTAAGGTGAGATAAGATAAGATCGAACTGTAGTTATCCCAAAGGACGTCTTTAAACATATCTAGAAAATTCACCTTGAATATCTAGACTTAAAGAGCTTTAAATGTCCCTCTTGTTTTTCACTGGACAGCTCATTAGAGGAGTTTTCTTCACTGCAGCTTTTACCCTTACTTCGTCCCTTTCTTTCATCATCCCTTCATCACTCAACCTTTTCCCCAGCACCTTCTTTCTTCCCGTGTTTGTCTCTAATGGCTCACCTTCCCACCTCTGACTGACGGACAGCAGACCTCCTGTTGTCATGCTTGTTAAGCCCATTAAGGCTGGTAATCACCCGCTGCTCTTCAGGTGCTCGGCTGTCTGCACACACCGGGTTAAGTGGGTCGGCCGTGTTGCTCTGAAAAACGCACATACACACACATATCATCCATGCCTTTCTAAATCTTACAGGGAAGTGTCGGCACACTGCAGATCCTTTCCTAAATATAGGAAGAACAGTCTCTTAGATGCCTTTTTTCTAAGTTTCAATTAAGGAAAAATCCCAGTTAATTACAACCTGGGTCTTATTTTCGTAGAATCATCTTTTTTTTATGGTGGCTCATGAGCTCTGGGATCATGGCAAGAGACATGAGTAATCTGGTAATCAGGCAGGTTGTAAAAAAGGCAGCAGTAAAATTTATTATAAAAGTAATTACAGTCAAGCTCCATGTGTATGAGTCTATGGCAAGTGCAGAGGGTCAAAACTGGACAAAGAACAGACAATGGCTAATTTTACAATGCACAGTTTCACTAATAACTTCACTTTTACTGTTGCTTTTGGGTTTGTTGAAGCTACAATTTCGAAATAAAAGGTTTTTCGCCTTCTTTAGAGTTACATGATGAGATTGATACCACTCTCTTCTTTATACAATACAATAACAATTACAATTGAGTCCTGCCACAAGAATATACCCAGAAAACGTAAGCATGTCACAATTGTACAGCCATTTTTTGTAAAAAATAAAAAATAAAAACATAAATAAATAAGTTGGCAAGACAATAACCATATCTTCTGAAAAGTCAAAACTATGACAGCTCACCTAGCCCTTTGAAAAGGGAATTTACAATATATAAAATACCAACAGTCATCTCCTCTGACCAGTTTTAAATATACCTGCTTTATGTCTGCACATTTTGCTTTAAATCAACAAAGCAAAGCGTGCTCTGGCAGATCTATGAATATACATTTGTGCATACACATACTCACAATACATATATCTGGCCTAATTCCCAAGGCTGATAATAAATCCAGTAAACTGCATTTCATCCAGGTGCATAACAGCACAGCAAACAGCAGATGAGAAGGAAGCTCCGCATACGCCTACAAAATGTGTTTGTTTTTTGATAATTCCCAGGGAGTTAGGGGGGCTCCTCATCTGAGCGCTCCCACAGTCGAGTTGTCCTTGTTTTGTTTGTCCAATAACAAATGTGATGGGGATTTTTTTTATCCCCCCCAATCCCTCTGCCCTACAGTTTAATTAGAAATTGCGCTGTGAACATTCTTGAATCCTTTGCATTGTTGCTCCTTGTCTGTAATTGCATATGCAGGTGTTTTCCAACGTCCCCAGAAAGGAAGAGGAGGTAGGGGGGTCTGTAGGGGCGCGTTCATTATCCCAATACACTTTGCAACTGTTTATAATGGCTCGCCTGCACCTGCGCTGCTATTTAGTGATAAGTGACTCAAGAGCATTAGCTGTAATAATGAGCTGTTCCTTTGCTTTACTCTCGGTGCGTTCTCTTTTCTCTGTCTCTTGCCGTCGCCTCTCCGTTGTTTACTTTCAACTAAATCCAAAGGGTTGGTTCCTTAAAATGGTAATGTTTGTGTGACAGATAAGTGAAAGCATACGAACCAGAGTTACAAAAGATTGAGAGGCAGCGTTTATCATGGGAGGCGACGACAAATGTATGGTAAATCCCTTTAATTTGAAACTCATTTAATCACAATGTGTGTATGAATGCAACGTGGAGTGAGCTTCAGATTGTATCGCTAATTTTCAAACAGTTCCAATTGGCTGCCAAGAGTAGAGAAGACAAGGCGTTTGATCAGTGTGATATTTTCCATTATGTATATTGTGTTTTCTTTTTTCTGTGGAGCTAACATTAGAGCCTATTAGCAGCCCTGTTATGTACGGCTTCTATTATTAATCTAAACTCAAAGTGAGAGATGTGAGATTAGTCTGAGGGAGGCCTAATGGACAGCTGCTGCCTATTGTGTATGGGTGTTTGTTTTCTTTTTTTGTAGTTTTCAAGTGTGTGTACGGTGTTATTAACTCCACTATATTTGCATCTACATTATATTCAAATGTGGCCTCTGTGTCCCCTTATATAAGGCTGCTTTATATTTAAAGAAACATGCACATATTGAGATATTATACAGTGTAAATACGAAGCAGATACTGTGAAGACTCAACAGACATTGTGTTGTTGAGCGTTTCAGTCGGAATCACAAGCGAAAGATTAAAGATCACAAAGAGTGTGAGCACATCATATCAAAGACTGTGCTAAAGCATGTGGTGTGAGATGAGAAACAAAGAGACAGTGGCTTTGATTAAATCAAAGGGAGGAGGAAAATAAAGAGTGTGTGTGTGTGGGGGGGAAACAGAACCTTGAGGAAATCAAGCCACTTAGAGAAAAACAGGAACTGATGAAGAGAGAGCAAATTGAAGGTCAGAGCTTCATTTAGACTTCAATCTGCTACAGCGAAAAGGTGGTAGGCGCTGCAATTACCTGGGATGCAGAGTGGGCTCCAAAATCCCTGACATCCTTGATATTGCAGTTCAAAGAAGTTTTATTAGTATTTAGTATTGAGGAAGGTGAATGCCATTTAAATGGTAATTGTTCCGAGCACAATTTTGGATATGTACTCTCTCAAACTCTAATTAAAGGGTTCGTGATTGCAAACGCTTGACTCCTGTCTGCTCCCATGTCAGCCGAAGATGACTCATACCTGTCTGCCCAAATGCTGATGTACAGTACATCTTTTATTTTAGTATCTCTTATTATTCTGGAAGAGCTTTTGGGGAATCAGCATTTGTCATATTTTTACAAACTCAGTCTGATCTGTGCAGTCTATACCTTGTTATGTACCATGTTTTGCTGAGTAAACGCCAACATTGACTTAGCGTCTCACTTCAGACATCTTTATTGACAAAGCTGCTCTTGATTGGGAATCGGTTACATCCTCAGACTTTGGCCAGACTGAGCCAGTTCGACAAAACAGTCTTTAATCCATTCAGGAAGATAAATCCTCTTACCAAGGCGTTTGATTTGGGTAAGTCATGGTGCCTACAATTATAGATGCTGCATCATGTTGTGGATATGGCTTTAAGAGTATTTTCTTGTCCTGTAGGCAACACTGATAGCTACTACTGCCAGCAGGGGAAAAAAGACATGTGGACAGACCGAACTACTTTAAGTATCTAAATATTTTAGGATTCCCTTCTTGGAAGATGACTAGTGAGCTGCTTACTTGTTACGGAAGATGCAGAACAGGGTTTCGCAAAGTCTAGTTAAGGTCAGAATCTGTTCTTAACTGCAAAAAAGGTTATATAGAGATATTTTTTTGTGTGTTTGGGTTACAGTAGTGTGATTTAATGCACTCACATACTTACTGTACTGATAGTGAACTATTGCAGCAGTCCCTGTTTCCATGAGTAACATGTTGCAGCCTCTTAGCAGGCAAAAGCTGAGGTTTAAAGTGTTGAAAACTGACAAGAGAACTACAATCTGCAGCTTAAAATAATTCACATTTGAATTTTGAGTAAATTCAATATGGACAACAAAGCACTTTCAGTTTGCTACCAATTTAATTTGTGCCTCGTATGGGGGCAGAGAGAGGTAGTGCAATATAGAGCAGCCTGCCATGCTAAACTGACAGACGAACTGTAATTTCTCAGAAGCAGAGCTGAAATAATTAAAACCTGTGGCCATGCATTACCCAGTGGACTCCTATGTATCCATGTCAACACGAGGATACATTTGAAATGGGAATACATAATGAGTAAATCACATCCAGAATGAGCGGCCCGTGCATATTCACAAGTCTATGCCAGCAGCAAGACTTTTGAGGGGGGAAAAGTGAAAAAAATAAAGTTAAGAACAGAAAAAGGAACCATAGCCAATTCAATCCCGCGAATGCAATCCTGCAGTAAACCCGTGTGCTCATACTGCAGCTGCATTATCAATGAACACTTGGCAGTCTCACTTGGTATGTGGTTCAAAGCATTGGTTAAAATCAAACTGTGTAGTTTCACCAAATAAATCCAGCCAACATGCTGCCTTGCTGAATATTTGTAGTTTTAGTTTCATTATATGGATTAGGGGTTCTGTATGTGAGATTTTGAACATTATTATAGAATTGATTTAGCTGCAAACGGCTGTTTGTCTTGTAAAGATGTGGAGTAATGGTGTCATTAGCAGGTTCAAGCAGAGAATGAAGTCACACTTCCTCTGAATGTTGTAATAGAATAGAATAGAATAGAATAGAAATACTTTTATTAATCCCCGAGGGGAAATTCGGTTGTTACAGTAAAGTTTACCACCACCATACATAAATACAAGTGAAAAA
>OMNN01031302.1:0-14085 GCA_900302755.1 Chromis chromis | reverse complement strand
AACATTATTATAGAATTGATTTAGCTGCAAACGGCTGTTTGTCTTGTAAAGATGTGGAGTAATGGTGTCATTAGCAGGTTCAAGCAGAGAATGAAGTCACACTTCCTCTGAATGTTGTAATCTGAGCCTCTCTTTTTTATGCTTTTGGTATGAAGTAGATACTTCATACTAAGCCGCACTTGCATGTTAGTGCAGGTGATTCCCTCCCTTTGAAACCCTTCCCACATTTATAAAGAGACTAAAAGTGGTCTCCCACACTATATTATAAAAGCAAAAGTGCAGTGCAGACCATTCAGTTGGTGTCCCCCAAATACAAAGAATTGGAACAAAAACTAAGTATCTCATTTATGTTATTTACCTCATTTACATGCACTCATTTCATTTTAGCTCAGTCTTTACTGCTTTTTTGATGCTCTCTTGCACACTCATCTGCTTTCTGTTTTAATACAGTGAAGACACAGGTGAAGTGAATTTAACGTTACTTCAATTAATAATCACTTGTTAAAGCCATGGGTTTATGTTTGTGGTTGGAATTTTTTCTTCTTGTTGAGGTGAGGTGTGGCAGACATGCCCGTTTGTGGTTTGATGCTGGTGCTCTGGTGCAACATCCAATGGTTATGAATATTGCATACAGCACCTTTAAAATTCTCCAACACTGTGCCAGAATTCTGGTGAGGAGCCGAGGCTGTTTAACATTTGAAAAGTGATTATTCCATGTCTATGGCATATACTGTTGTACACCAACAATATGGCTGAATATGTGTGTATACATATTCATTATTTTTATATCATCGACACAATCTTTTGGTCTAATTTGGCAATCATTTGACAACTTTGTTGATACAATTAGCACACTACAGTTTCCTACTGAGAAAGAGTGAGTCATAGGGCTGAACAATTTGCAAACAAAGTAATATTGCAATTATTTCTTACAGATAATGAAATCTTAGTGCACATGGTCATTTTTGCTTTTCTCTTCCATTAAAAAACATACAAAAATGATTTGATTTTTGCTGCAGTCTGTGCCAAACATTCATTCCCTTATGTCAGGAGAATATGATTTGTAAGCTGCGGCATCTTTGTATCTTTGTAGCTCTACAATACTTCATGTATGATGGTATGTTGTTAGATACTTTACCTTAATCGTACAAATTGCATCTCCCTCATAATGGATATTGCAGTTTCTTTCTCCTAATCCGCTTAACACATTTCAAGCATAGAATTTTTCCTTGCTTTTAGCCTGGTATGATGGGCTGCTGAATCTATGAAGTTAATGTCTTATTACATTACTGGCTTATATATGTTGGTGTTCAACAAGACACTGCAGTACGGACTCTTCAGTGGGATTATCATGTTCAAACTGGTGCAGTTTAGATGGCATGTGGACACTGTTATTGAATTATCCATGGAATTTTACAACCGCTTACTTGGGCAGATTATCTTAAAGCCTGATGAGGACAAATTAAATATTCAATCAAATTTAGGCCTTAATTTCTTTCATGCAGGATTTGTAAACATTCCGTTCCTGCGTGTCCTGAGAAGAACATTATATCTCCCCCTAAGCACAATAACATGTCATCAAAATACAGAAAAAGCATCTCTTTTCTTTTTAACAGAAAACATTTGTTCTGTGTTTGACAGTGATCCTCCAGTGATATGACAAAAAAATTCTAATTTCTCAAATCTACAAAGACACATAAACCATCTATGCATAACTGAACCGGCTGTCAGTGTCCAGGATTATAGGAATAACTGAGTAGTTGCTCAGCTTTGAATGATTTAACTTTAATTAATAAACATAATCTTTGAAACCAACAGACAGACAGACAGGCTGCTTTGAACTGAAGCTGTGGATGAAGCTACAAAAAAGCAAGCTTAGGATGAGAAAAAAGTCAACACATCAGTGGTTTGCACTCATTAAATACTTTGATTTAGAGGACATATTGATTCCAAAAACACCCACACATTTCAGGGTGTTCTCAAACACTTATGTGCAGCTGTTCTCACACACTCTCCTGCGCAGCTGCCCTCTTGAGGAATATGAAACACCGAACATGAAGCACGCTGGCTTTTGTCAAATCTCTGATGGATTGTGTTCCATTGTGTTATTATAATCCATACACTCCCGACTCTCCCGTAGATATTTAAACACACAAGTAGGCTTAAATTCATGCTGCCTTTTAGACTTGCAAGAAATGGCTTGATGCTTCCTCTCATTTGAATCAATCACAGGTGACCTTATGCCGCTACAGAGGAGTGAGCGAAGCCTTGATTAGGAGTGCCTATGCTTGTTAGGCACAATGTCTGTCTGCTATTCTGCATCCCACACATTTTAATCAGATTCTCACAAACATGCACACAACACACACACACACACACACACACGCACACACACGCACACACACGCATACACACGCACACACAAGCACACACACGCACACAACTTTTCATGGCTGATTATTATTATGCACAACAACCTCTCCACTTTAACAATCAATGTGAAACTACCCTGTTCTGATGTTTACTGTCAATATTAGCTGTTAATGAGTTTCTTCTATCTTCATTTCTGTAAACAAAATTAATAGGGGAGCAAAATGTTCACTGCCGTGTTCAGATTGAGGACCGTGGTTGACCATAAAGGCTCAGAATGGTGGTGTTGCAATGGATGCTGTGGCATTTTCTTTATACTTGGACACTTTAATACATGAGCACAGGATCCCTGCACTTTAACATCAAATTTAAAGATAAAACCCCTTTCAGACATGCACTACTCTCTGTGAATCTAAAGACTTATACCAATCAGCCACAACATTAAAACCACTGACAGGTGAAGTGAATAACATTGATCATATTGGTCCTATGTGGTGTTCTGCTGGAGGGTTAGATCTAAAAGCAAGTCACACTGTGTGCCTTTATTCACTTCAGACAGGTGAGCTGTGACATACAGTATAAGCTGCAGTTGAGTCATTTGCTACATAGGATATGCCCTTAGCTTAGCTCCAACACAGCTGTCAGGATATTTTTATTTTACTGTTTGTAACGTAGTAGTTTAGGGAACCATAAATAAACTAGGCTATTAATTATTTGGACAGTGCATCACATTAATGCACTGTCCAATCTTGCATATGTGACAAATATTGCAGGCATTCTGTGACTCCCTCTGTCACTCTTGTGGGTATGTCTTAATCAAGCAGTGACGAACATTAACATAAAAGTGACCTATGTCTGAATGACAGAATGTGGTCACTTTAACAGATTGATGAAGCAGCAATGTATCTGATGCCAGTAAACGGCTTAAAAGAGAAAGATAATGATAAAATCCAAATTTGCAGTTTGATCTTTAAAATGATTTAGTTTTGTTATCTAAATCAAACTCAGTGCAGACTCAGAACAAAGTACTTGAGATGTCTGCAGGCTCATATGGATTTTAATTTGGAATCCAAGTACTTCAATCAAGTCCGGTTGCACAAGTACCATATCCAAACTTTGAAGTATAGAAGCCCTGACTATAGCAGCTGGTGATTCCTTGGATCTTAGAAATCAACAACAACAAGAAAAGCAGAGGAGCAGCATCCATTTTATGTGAAATAAACAAGGTAGGATACAGGACAGCGGGTCATTTCCAATTTGTATGTATCCGATGTAAGATTGAATAAAAGTCAATCGTAGTTTTCTGTCAACAGAAAGTTAGCCCTTCCATTCTAGAAGATGAAAAGGAAAGACAACAAAATAAATCTTACATGTCTAATTTCCCAATAAGTGGATTTTATTATTTGTACTTGAAAGGCCTTCCTTCAGCTGGCATGCAGAAAATTCTGCAGCATAAAGAAGAGTGAGGTACCATATTGAATTGAGCATGTTGTCCACAAATCATATTAGATGGAAGATTTAGGGCTAGACAGACTGGGGCTCTCTACTGACAGCAAGTCTTCATCCTCTGTTACAGCGGAACCATTACTTTCAACTGACTGGACTGATATATTTCTTTTTTTTATCCTTTGACTAATGGGATCAAGCAAAACATGCTGATCATATAGCAGCTGTACTGAGAGTTTAAAGACTACATGCATTTAAGAGAAATATGTACACTGTTGCATTTATGATGTTCATGAGAGGAGTTTGTATTCACAACTTTGAAAAGGTGCATTTTCTGATGGTTCACAAGTTGCGATCACAGACTGTCTGCCGAGGGTTTTTTTTGAGTACCCAAAACTGAGCTCCCCGGGAGCTTAGTTCTGGGGATCGGCTTTTTTCCCCTCTTCTCTCCCCATTGTTTTTTCCCTCCCCGCCCTCCACTTTTCCCCCCTCTGCAAAAAGGCAGCGCGGCTCCCCAGTGTGGCCTCTCCTTCTTAGTAGGAGAAACGTTAATTTCGTTTGTTTTCTGTGGAAATCAAATGACAATAAAGTTTATATTGATATTGATATTGATTAATATTGAAAAACATGGACACAGTAAATGTGATGTCACCCATTGGTTTGTGGACAACTGTTTTGAAGCTTCAGGTTTAGCATTTGGCCATCAACATTTTGCTATTTTGAAACCAGAGGTTTATAAGCGAGGTATGGTAGCAACCTTAAAAAGACATGGTAGCCCAGCCCTAAAGGATAACCTGCCCTGTTGTCTGTTTTACTCTAAATGGGACCAAGATTCAAGAAATGAAGGCTGTGCTATATTATAGGGCACATAAAACTATTGAGTATAGCTGAACCTCTTTCTGTCAGAATCAGAGCTGCTGTCGTGGTCAGAGACAGTTCTTCTGTGGTCCACATCTTCACCGTCAGCCATCTTTCTCTTGATGCCTGGCCTGGTGGGGTCTTAGCTGACACCCTGGTGAATGGCTGGGTGGCTCCTCAGTAGTAGTGGCCTTGGTGTAATTGGCTCAAGTCTGGTTGCTGAAAGATGTAGAAGGACCTGCAAAGCTTTTGTAGCCTTTGTATGCTTACTGATATGATTTTTCTTTTTAAATGTGTGACACAAACATACATCAAAGTCAACCATCAGTTTAAAAATCCTTAAAGTCTTCTTTCTACACTGACTGATCTAAGGGAGCCTACCTGTGCTGATAGGCATGAATGCACGGTCTGTGTACTGGTGCAGGGATGAGATCTGACACAGTTGGGCCTCATCAGGCTGCTCCTGTCAGCGGGAGGTGGAGGAAGGTTCTGCTGGACAGGATGGGTGATCATGGAGGAGGACGGCTGCATGCAATAAGTTATAAAATATTAAAAATACTTAATACCATGGCAGTGCTGACTTACTGGGAGCTGAGACTGTTGAAGTCATGCTCCAGCACCTGATGGGGTGTTATCTGTTTTGCTGCCCAATGCTGTCCATTATAGAACAACTTTTTTCATTCATTCGGAGCAATTCAGGTATATTTTAATTCAATTCAACTCAATTCAATTTATTTGTATAGCCCAATATCACAACAGAGTTGTCTCACAGTGCTTTACAGAGTTCATTGAATTGATAAACACACAAGAAATGTTGTAAGTAAACAAACAGTCTAATAAAGAGTCCAACAGTGGATGAGGCCAATGGATCAGTCCGAGGCATCACCTGCCCTTTATGACCCTACTTTTAACAGGGTGTATTTCCTATTAATGTAGTTATCATGGCTCTATGGATAATCCTGACTTTGCACTCTTCACATTCATTCAAAGAAAAGAGGAATTGCACAAAACAGCTTGTGAGCTGTGTTAATGGTGCAATTAGAATGAGCTCCCTGCAGCTTCCAGAGAAAGTCAAAATTTACATGAATTATTTTAAAACATTTGTGTGTAAACACAGAAATCAGCCACGTAGAACGGACATTTTGTTAACTGCATTAGAGCTCTCAATCTGGGGAGACCTGCTGGCTGACCTAATCACTAGCATATGTGGGGCTGACTTGCTGTGTGGGGATGGAGGCAGAAAGACAATATGATGTCCTGAAAGACGAAATACCTCTGGAAACTAGTGGTGTCGCTGCTCTGCTGCCGACTGAAAAGGAAAACTGTCGCTGCAAAGAGTGGGACCTGTTGATGCCAGACTTGGAAAGTCCCCATGTGTCCATGGATGAGAGAAATTCCAGACATGGAACTACAGCTAATGAATCTGCAGCTTTTATACACATTGCCATCCTGGAGATGGTGATACACCTCCACAAAATCTACTTAAAGTAATGACCAAGACTAACTGGACTGAACGCTTAGCTTCCCATAGAGTAAGTTAAAGCTAATACAGTTACAGAAATTAGTTCACCTGGAATCGACATTTTTCTGTTTACTTTCAGTTATATTTAAAAACAAAGGAGTGCAAAGTAAGCATGACTCAGAGAACCTCAATAACTACATTAAAGGGAAATACAGCAGGTTGAAATATACTGCAATTCTCCTGTAAGTACAGCCTCACAGAGCTGCTGGTGTTACTGTAGACTCCACTTGTTATGGAGTCTATGGACATTAGCTATCACTGTCATTTACATGTTGCTGTTCCACCACCAAGTATGATTATGAAACACATAAAATATAAAACCACTAATCAGTTTTTAAGAGAGGAAAAAGGCATTTTTTTTGTTGTGAGGCAACAGCGAGGCAAAGCCATTTGCTCCCTAAAACACAATGACACTTGAAAGGCAATAAAAGTTGTTGGATCACAGTTGCAGCCAGGAGAGTCCAGGAAGCGTCAATCAAGCACGGTCTCCATACGCCCACCCAATCCTGAGAAGAGGTCCAATCAGCTGAAATAACTCAACACCTGGGTGGGTGTACTTTAATGACAATCTTGCTTGATTATTGTTGGTTCGTTGGTGTCGATTTATTCAGTGCAACTGATAAGCAGAAACAATTACAGCCATTTTTTGGCGTATTTTTCATTATTGTTTTTCAGTAAGGCGACACGGTGGAGCAGTGGTTACCCCTGCCGCCTCACAGTGCTAACTGTGGTTCTGGGTCTAAAGCACAAACTCCACATAGAGACTGAAGCCTTTTGGTGTGGAGTTTACATGTTCTCCTTATGCCTTTGTGTTTTTTTCTCTGAGTTCTCCACGTTCGTCTACAGTCCAAAGACATGCATGTCAGGTTACCTGGTGATTCTGAATCAGCTGTAGGTGTGAGTGTGCACAGTTGTCTGTCTCTGTGTTGCCTCTGTGATAGACTGGCAGCCCTGCCCATGGTGTACCAATGTCAGCTGGGAAAGGCTCCAGCCACACATAACCCTCAACAGAAGGTGGATGGATGTTTTTCCAATATCTAACAACATTAGAAATTTTAACTGAAGCCCTGCAAGCTCTGTAATGTTGCTCTTGACTTTTTTTGGTCTTCTGAGCTGATGGAGACCATCCATCACTTAGAGGAGCTCAGGGTAAAGCACACAGGGAGATCAACCAAACAGAAGAGATCACTCTGATTCAAATAATAATAATGGGACTGAGAACGCAATGGGAACTGTAAAAGGTGTAGAGAGGGAAGAAAGATAAGAAGAAACATTTCAATGTTCCTTCATTGCCTGAGCCTGACCCTGACATGGGAAAGCAAATTTGTTTTTAAAAAAAAGAAGCATGCTTTATTTGGAGCTGTCTATTTGATACATCTCTGGTAGGAGACAAAGCAAGGTGCAGATTGATGTATGAGGCAGACGAAAATGAAAGTCTGGCTTCTGAGTTAGAGATTGCCCAGGGTTCTCCTATCAACTCTCAAAATCATATAAACACAATGACGATGAGAGCTGAGGGAAGAGGAATATACAGCAAACGACAGCAGGAGAACAAGGAAAAGGGGCCTGAAAGGGAAAAGGGGGGAAGAGATGTCAAAAGACAGGCAGATTGAGAAACAGATTTGGGAATTCAAACACCAAGTGTCTGTGGCAGAAACAAAGAGGCAAACCAAAACAAAAATGTTCGAAAGTGGAAGGGAAAGATTAAAGGAGGTTTTTTGCGGGCTCTTATCTCACAGCAGAGCTTGAGCCCTCTCGCCGGGGTGGTGAGGTGGTGCACACTAACCAGGAGAGCTGGGGGACACACACAGTGGAGAGATGAAGGGGTGAATAAATGGGGGGGAAAGTGCTGACTGTAATACTGTTCTTTTATTTTCTGCAGTGTCTTTCATGCCCCTTACTGACTCTCACCTTACTCTCTCCCCTTTTACAGTCCATTCACTTCATTCTTTCTAATGTGCCAGTTTGGGCATAAATGTGTGAACCTGGAATATTTAAAGCCCCTACAAACAGGATTTGAAATCAGTTTAAAGGTGGAGTATGCAATTCTAATCCAATACACTTTTTTATATCTCCTCATGGTCTGCCAGCTGTTTATTCTTTGGGTGCACGAGAAGACATTCGAGTTTTGGTTGCAGCAGCAGATCTGTAAACGGAAAAGAAACAAAACAGCTTGGACTGATCCATATAACACTATTCCAGTGTTTCCTGTGGACATTGTGCTTGTGCACGTTCATGCTGGGGAGGGTAGATGGGCGAAAAGGGGCAGTAGGAGCAAGAGGGGATGATAAATCTGATGCATGCTAATTACCTTGCTAGCTGAATATCTGTTTTTGTCTAGAATTGCAGACTCTACCTTTGATTTTTACCCAATAGAGAGATAGCAGAGATAGTAGTGATACTGCAGGTCCTTCCTTCTTGCCACTGAAAAACTGTCATACTATATGGTGCAATATCAACATATTTAAAACTGTGCATTATGAATAATTTGTTTATTAGGGTCCAAGCACCAACGGTGCATAGAACCCTATTGTTATTTTAAAGATTATTATTTTTCCGACTTCTGAATCACAATTTTGAGGCCCTAAAAATACCCGAAAATGCGTATAACTTGGCACGCACATCAGACCTGGCGAAAAATTTAATATTTTGGGGGAGCTCGGTTGCTGTCCTATTTTGATGCTCACCATCACGCCATGAAACAGGAAGTGCTGTCTACCAAGCCTGTACATGCTTCAATCGGCCTGAAACTTCACATGCATGATCAAAGTCCGGCCCTGATGACAGCCATAAGGCGATTACCTGTCTCTGTCACAGCGCCACCTGGTGGACATGTGTGCAATAGCTGAGCAGCACGAAGCGAGGACCCGTCCAACGCTGCTCACAGCTTTAATTATTATTATTATCTAAACTGTGCAATATCAGTGTTTCTACATATACAAGAATCTGTGCAGTACCATTGATATGTGCAATATTGCAATATTTCCACATCCAGAGAAATTTGGACAATCTGACTATCCACATATAGAAGAACTAGTACTTACTAGTATGTATATTTTCTGTTTATTTATTTTATTTTTTCACTGATATCGGAATCGGATCAGATTGGATAGTATTGAATCGGATCAGATTGTATAACATGAATATTCATCATTGAATAAGAAACAGTTATCCTTCTGGTCTCAAAACTGCAATTGTTGTCTAATTTTGATAAGTTTGGTTTTGCTAACTTTGTCTCAAAAGCCAGGAGAAAGGGGAAAATGAGCTAGTTGATTAGTCTTTATTGGGATTTTGTCAGTATTCCATAGTAAATCCATCAGACTCAATGTTTTTTTTGTTGTTGTTTGTTTAATTGATTTGAAAGCCAAACTATAAATTAGTTTTTGTACTTGATCTTGTTTGTATAGCATTAAACCATCAAGATCTGTCTTATATGAACTTATGTTGTCTTACTAATGGTATAGCATAGTTGCATGGTAATGAATGAATGAGTCAATAAATAGTTAAGCACTCAAGCATGTCAGGATTGTGTGTGTGATTTCATCAGATTTGACTGACAGCACCGCCAACAAATGCTCAACATCATCCTTTCGCAATTCAGCCACACCAACTTCAAAACAAACAGTGTGTTTGTGTCGGACAGCTTCACACATAGAAAGAAGCCGGTGGCGACAGTAGGTTTTCAGAGTCCTTAAATTTTCTTTTTCATTGTCAGTGTTACAGTATATGCATTCTTTTGTTTCTGCCTCTTTGGTCTGTGTGCTTATGTGTTCACACAGTGAGTGACAGCCAGGCAGCTCCTGCCTCGGAGACCCAAAGAGCTCAGGCTTGTGTGTCGGATGCTTCACTGATCCGGGTCGAAGCTTTTATTTCTGCATCCCCTCAATGGACAGCCACTCTGTCTGTCAGGTCAGCTTTGGCAGCGCTGACCCTACATGGCCTTCAGCACCTGAACTAGCAGATGTAGCTTTCTGCATTATTCCCTAAATTTTATAGGAAAAGACAAGTTTAACATTTTAAATTGAAGTTTCGTTGTTCATGATCTTTATAATTTAACTGTCATATCACAATTTTGTTGGATTTCTGTGGACATTTTTAATTATTTAAAGACAACGCAAAGCTTTGATTTCTTGTCATCCATGAATCATAAGGTGCATATGAGATCAAGCTGCCTCTGCAATTCCCTCAGTCTATTTCACTGGGGCGGAAATAGTCTACCATAGTTACAGCAGGCTCCAAGCGAGGCCTTAGGCACCAGTCAGAGCTGGGAGGGAAATTTTTCTAAATGAGAAGCCCCAGAATAGCACCCGCTTCAAGGAGTCACTGTCCAAAACAACTTCTGATTGGCTGACCTGTTTGCAAACAGTTGTCACATGACACCAACCAGCATGCAGCATGGATGGACTGGTAAATAAATTGCATTTTAACATGTATAATGTAATGAATTGCTGCTTAATTCCGAAGCAATTTGCTTAGAGGGGCTTATGTGAATAACAAATTACATTTTCCTCTACCCTTAATGATTTTCCTTTTTTTTGTTCCAGCAATAATATTATGAAATCTTCTTTGGCACATGTTGCAAACACTTGAGAATAAGCCTTGGATAAAGATGTATTCCTCAAGCCTTTGTGTGATATATTTCAGCGGCTGCACACAGCGGTTCCACCTCTAATCATTTACCTTCATTGCGAGATGGCTCATCAATAGCTGGCTGTGACAGAGACGTTGTTGTTTGACAACCCACAAATCATTAATTCATCACATCATTGATGTTCTGACAGAGAAGGCTTTGTCACAAGGTGGACTGTGATGTATTATTGGGCTTTTTGGGCTCACTTTTCAAAATATTATATCGGCCATTTGTCTGAAACCTTTATTCTTATCTACTGAAAGAATGATAGCCACCATCAAACATTGTTTCTTTTGTGGTAACTCTGCTGAAGTCTTTAAAAAGACCCTCAATGTGGACTTAGCCGCCTCATATACTCACAGTGCTCACCACACAGCAAATATTGTATATGTTTGACTCCATTACATTATTTGACTACATTAGATCTTTGCATCTGCCAAACTCCAGATTTGGTTAAACCCAGTTTCAGACACACACTGACTAGATCCTGGACTGGCGTTTCCTTTGACACCTTTAGCACACATCAAACATCAGTCACACAGGCAGAAGCACTAAGATTACTGTAGATGGGGTAGAGCAATCTGGCAAGTAAATGTGATGGATTTTGTGGGTTGATGCTCTTCGATGTTGGGATACAGTAGTCGCAGTTGTTTTGGTGGATAACTTCACATGTCATGTGTCATGCTTTGTGTTGCCCTCAAACGTATATTCTACCAGTGTAGCGCTGCATAATATTGAACACAAGGAAAGATATTGTCTTTTTTTATTCCATGCCTGCTCCTGTCTTACCTTTTAAATAGTTATTTCAGTGTATTTTGAGTCCTGACAGTTTATTCAGAGGGTTATCTGATCATTTTTATACTAGTAGTGCTAATTTAGGCTCAAGTTTCCAGCCTCAAGCAGAGTTGAGGATAAGTCTGGTAAATTCACCTCTTTGTTCCTTCACACCCCCAGATTCTTTTCATTTTTATACTGGTAGTCTTCAGTCCCAACCGACATTGCTATTTCTGCATTGACCATCATGAATTAAAAGGGACTGTTCAACTGTGGATTCATAGTTGGCACTAGGACATCAGGTATTTCCAAGCTAAATTAGCAAGTTGGACTGCTGTATAATCAAAGTCCCGGCCCACCAGTGCTCCTGATGGCCACAATTACACTCAAATTATCAATCTTCACACGGATTAACATTCATTTACCCTCCTGGTCGGTTTGGCTTCACCAGTCAGAGATGCATTGAGGGCTTCTCTGTATCCGTTTTTTACTCATTAGACACATCAAAGTATTCTCCATTTTGATTGTGTTTACAGACCATTTACATTTAAGGTTTGCGCTGTAAAGTGTCTGAAAGCTCACAACAGTGTATGTGTTCCACAGGTGTACTTTTTGCCCTGTTTAGAGTACAAGGCTTAGACGGCAAGTTAGACAACCTATGTGTTACAGAAAGTACCAGACAGGGTGCTGGTGTGTTCGCTGCTTGAGTCAGTAGGGCTTTTACCACATCTAGCTTTGCTTTTATCCCAATAGTGACAGCTCTGAGAAGGCAAAGCTTGTGCGAAATATAATGTTGGTTACAATACTCTAATCTAGTTCTCTAACCTTTGGGCCCCACTGGCTCCAACCATGTCAGCTGAAGACAAAGGGATGGTCAGGTTACGTATAGCCTGTTGTACTTGTAATGAAGAACATCCATCCATCCATTAACTATACCCACTTTATCCTGTAGAGGGTTTGCAGGGGCTGGAGTCTATCTCAGTTGAGAGGTGTTGGAAGCCTCAACAGAATCACCTGTCCATCACAGGCCTAACACAAAGAGACAGAGTGCTCACGCTAACAGGCAATTTAGAATCCCCAATTAACCGTCCATGCATGTCTTTGGACTGTGGGAAGAAGCCGAAACACCCTGAGAAAAGCAGTGTAGGGGCCGGTGATCTGGCTCATCACCAGATTCAAACCTTCTTGCTGTGAGGCAATGCTGCAAATCAATGCAACCCCAGGTCACACCTTGATGTAGGATGGGAGTGGTTGAAGACTGACAGTGAAATACTCTGATATAGTTAGATTTAGATTAAAAACAAGCAACACAAGATGCACAGTGTGGCAGAAAAATTGACTGTTAAATACTCGTTCACTACCCTGACCTTCACGGTCTTACTTTGTCCCTCGCTTCAGAAGCGCCCACCACTTCTTGCATTGACACTGAATGTAAACTGTGCTCTGCTAAAGACATGACTGTTTGAGACAGGACTGAGCTGCACATAAAAGTGTGTACTGTATGTGAATCAAAGACAAAGCACCATGCTCAAACACAAAGAATGTTCCCTGATGGCCAGTGTCTTTACACATGAGTGCATATGTAAAATACGTACACTTACATGATTCCATGTGTGTCCTAGCTTTTATGATGTGGGCTATTGCAACCCTGGTTACATGGTGTTATTTATAGTTCGTCAGTGTTTTGCATCACGCTTTCATGTCACAGTAAAGCTTCCCATGGGATATCTCTATATCTGCATGTACATGTCCAGTAGCTGTGGGCTGTGTAGGATTTAGGCTCCCTTTACCCTCCCCTTTATCTCTCTGTCTCTCTTCTCACTATATTAACCCACTCTCACCCCTCTCACCCTTATCCATCTACCCATTCCTGTTTCACCTTCCATCTCTACCGCCTCTTCTCCCTCTGTCCCTGCAGCTCTAGCTTTGGAGAGGTGTCCTTATCTCTGATGACATTGGGCTCAATGCCAGCCAGGCCACCACTTCGCCCCCAGCTAGCACAGCTCTCAAGAGAGACAGAGGGTCAGGGATCAGGGGGAGAGGGTGTCATAGACTGACCCACTCCACCGAAACAACAATCCACAGCAACATTTGTTCAGCAGGTGCTGCTGCATGGGTGAGAAATATGAAGTTCTGTACAACTCTGTCACTGGCTCTATCTTTAACTTTTATAGTAGCCTCTGGTAACGCGACCCAAAAACCAGGCAGTAAATATGGACATTCTCTTCCACAATGTTCATCGTGTTCTGCTTGTATTTTCCCAGAAGGAATATGGATTGAAAGAGAAAAAAAATGCCTACTGGGTAATAATCACAGTTTTGAGGGCACATAGGGGCTATGCAAGTTTCAATTTCACACTCTACTCTCCTTTCCCACTCGTTTGTTCAGTCTCTCTCTCTCTCTCTCTCTCTCTCTCTCTCTCTCTCTCTCTCTCTCTCTCTCTCTCTCTCTCTCCCTTTCTCTTTTTCTCAGTAATCCTCCGAGG
>OMNN01031301.1:0-31415 GCA_900302755.1 Chromis chromis | reverse complement strand
ATATTCACTGGGTGGGAGTTATTTCTGTATCTACAGGTGGCTTCGATGCTTCATATCGATTAGGCTACAGCTCATAGTTTAATGGCTTAATCACTGTAGGCTACAACAGTTAATTTAACAGTCGTAAAATTAACCTGTAACTATTCAGATAATTGATTCATTATTTGCTGGTTCTGCTACTCAAACCAGAAGATTTTCTGCCTTCTTTTGTCATATATATCGAAAAACAGCCTCAAAAACAAAGTTAAACAAAGCTAAACTTCAGTTTTCAGTTCCTGTCTCTTGACCACTAACATACGCCAGACTCTCCACGTTTCTTTGGTTTGGCTTTGCGTTGACCTATTCTAAAGGGTAAGATCAGGCCTGCCGCAGCTCTCAGCTTGCTGTGCTGCAACCAGCATCCTGCACAGTCAGCAAACTCCACCAGCGGGGATAGAAAACATTGCGAGAAAGAGCTTCCTGTTCCTGGGAAAGAGCTGATTTAAAGACACAGCCTGGCCCTCTGGTTTACTGAGAAAAGTGAGTTGTGTAAATAAGTGATTCAAACTGCATCACATATCAGCAGGGATGGTGATACTTTGGAAAGAAGGGGTAGTTTCAAACCCTGATTGAGTTTACTGGTATGTTGATTACAGCACAGCAGTTACAGTGTTGATATACTCTGAGAAAGCTGTGTAGTTTATCCTCCTCCACAGTGTCTGTAATCAGGGTTATCTCCTTGTTTTGACAAACGTCCTGAGCAGGTTTCCCTCTGACTGAATGGTGAACGCTCTGTTCCTCGACCTTTCATTGGCACATGATGACAGACAGCGCGTCCTCTGTGGAAGACTGAGCCTGAACAGGATTACTGGTCCTAACACACCTCTGTAGGTCACTTCCATTCTGAGAAATCCACTGTGAAGCTCAGAGTGCTTCCTCTTTGTGTCCTGTTACAACACAACTCTCTGACTCTGGGATTTCCTCCACGAGGCTCTTAGCATAAGACGTTCAATCCAACACTCTCGTGTACTTGTGTTTGCCTCTGCCTGTTTACATGCTGCCAGGAGACAATCAAGGATCTTGTGCGGTCTGAAGGAGGAGTCCTCCCTTCCTCCAGGGCAAATTTTCCACTTGACCACACATATTTAGATATGAGATAATTTAGAGAAGCTGTTCCCTTACAAGTGCGTCATGCAGCTCGTTTACTGTCCTCCATTAAAGAAAGTCTTAGGTATCTGGTTTTTAATCGTAGGATTCAGATAGAGTGATTTTTCTAAATGTAGTCTATTGATAAAGGCGAACTGGAAAATACATTTTGTCAGCAATTACTTTTTAATTGCTATGTTAAAATGCATATATATGTACATCTCAGCTTGACGTCTGTCTTACTAACAGCGAAAGTCACACTACAGTTCACCTTGGCATTTAGGCGTCAGCTGTGTGGGAACACTTTAAACTGAATGATGACTAGAAAAAGGCACTGTGCCAAATACGTAATTTGAAACTGGCCGACCAGGCAAGCCTGAAAAGTCACCTGAAGGCTGCAGTAGTATTGCAAAAAAATTAGACTATAATACTTAGCAAACTTAGCTTAGCTAATGTTTGGTGTCCAGTTTAGAGTGTCCAAGATTCACTCGAGTCAAATCATTGCAACTGATCCAAATAGTTAAAATATCTGGACATCTGGTGCAATCATACTTTGTTATTAGCTCTCTTGGTTCGTTGTTAAAACACCCCCCAATTGGGCAAAGTGAGAGAGAGCAGTAAGCCAACAAATTTTACATTGTACTTTCTTTTAAATTATGGCTGACTTAGTACTGGAAGAGGACACAGGGCAGATGAGTCCGGTGAGTCAAACATCCTGACTCAGGGAAAGTCCTAGTTCATACATGATTTTCCAGAGAAGACCACAAAAGACTATCCGTTTTATAGAATCTAACAGAGCTACAGTTAACAATTGTTTTACTGGGTGAGCAACAATATGCTAGAAAATTGTGAAAATGTCAATATTTATCCCCACAAGCTCAAAGTGACGTCTCCCAAACTAACAGATATTCCATTAGCCATGATATAAAACAAAAAAAAGGAAAAAAAGCAAAGAAAAAAGCTAAGGGGCTAACAGTAGCAAATATTTTGCATCTTTTCTTGAGGAGAATTAACTGATAAACTGTCAGAACTGAGCTGATTAGTGATCTATGTAGGGTAATATGACAATCAAACACAAAGGAATTAAAAGTCAGGATCAGTCAGTGTCTGCTGATTCGATTTTGTTCATTCTTTATGTGAAACACTTCATGAGATGATGAAACATCCTGTCACTCACCTGTCTGTGGCTGTAGCCCTGCAGCAGGAGGAAGTAAGGGAAGTCAAACGGTGGGTGGATGGAGTACTGGGTGGTGTTGTCGTCGCTGCTCTCCGTCTCCTCCTTCTCCATGCCGAGCCGCAGCACCTCCTTGTCGGCCTCGGCCTCGGGATCCTCTCTGAGCGCGCTCTGTTGCGCCCGGCTGGCCTCCTTCCCCATCGCAGACAGATCCATCTCACTCAAGCTCCTCCAGATGCCGAGTCCGTCCACGTCCTCCCCACTGCCGTCCACAAACAGGGAGGTCACTCTGGAGCGGCTCTTCTGCAGCTTACGAGCCTGAGCATTGATACCTGGATGGATGAGCAGATGGTGTGTTACTGAGCATGTCTACACTGCACATGTCACTGTTTGCAATGTGAAAAATGAGCTGTTGAATGTTAATGATAATGCAGAGGCTTGGCTGTCTGTTATTGTGCTGTCTAGCAACTGATATGTGGGGAGAAAAGAGCAAAGAACACCACAAAAGTAGCACTTACAGCCAGACATACACACAATGCACACACACAGATGTTTTTGGATTACCTTTTTACTTGTGCCTGATTTTTTTGTATTATTGTCACACCATATCCTTCACAAAAGACACAGAATCAAAAAGAAACCAAAGTGCCCTTGAAGAAAAACTCCACCACGCCTCAATAAATCTTTCCATTTCTATATTAATTTCGTTTTAGCCTTTAGACAAAACACATAGCCACATTTTGTCTTTTTAGTTCGCTCAAGTCACAAACATTCAAGACATTCTCGTCTATTTCTTGTCAGTGGCATCATAGTGACATTTTCCCACCCATTTTTATGTCTTCTAAACATTTTAAGGCTGCAGCTGTCGCCATCTTTGTGTACAGTTGCCACAGTTACAGGTGTTATTTTGGTCTACGGTGAATGTTAGAGGAAAAGGCTCAGTGTCCATGTCCCTCTAATCTGCAGACTGACTCTCCTCAGAGAATCCAGTCAACATTTTCAAACCCCTGACTGCTCTCCCTCAGTCTCTCCTGCTCATGTAGCATTAGTATAGCAACCAGTTCTCTACTTAAGGGGAGCACTTAGTCAGTACTGAGTTCACTTACTTGTTCCCTAAAACTATGTTTCCTGTCTGGGTTGGAGATATGGTTGGAGGTATGGAGACATTAATACAGTAAAATTCCTTCAGTGAACGTCTAGAGGAGGATTTAGATGGAGCGCCGTCATTAATTCTGGAGCTGATTCATTCCCTCTGACTCAACATGAAAAATATCCAACTGAGAGTATCATTAAATCCACATAACCTGACCTGAAAATGCCTGTGGCTGCCTGCGTGTTGGTAGTTTGTCTCAGTTGTTTTGTTGCTGCTCATTAACAACATCCTATATTTTACATTCAGTGAAGAAACAGCATTTTAAGCATATCAAGGTTCATGACTTAAAAAATGTGTCAGCAAATTATTTTTCATCATAGTTTTCGCTGGCGCAATTAACACTGAAGAAAATCAGCTTTAGATAGTATGAGTAATATTCCGCATTTTCAAGAAAAAGATCAGGCAAGGTGCTCAGTAGATACAGACATGAATATTGAACACTAATTCAGTGAAGGAAAAACAAGCTTTGGCCTTTGTACAGTTTGGAGAATCATCTTTCAAGGGAAAGAGCAAATTTATGAATATTTCAGTTCACTACTAGTAAATGAAAACTGTACTACGCTGAATGATGACCATTATAGAGTAAAATAGTGCTTCGTTATCGATTATTGCCTATTACACCCTCTATGTGCATTATTATGTTGCATATTGCAGTCTCAACTAATTGTTTAAATGTCCTGTTCTCAGAGTTAAAGTGTTGTCTTTAAATTGCTTGTATGTCTGACTAACAGCCCAAAACTCAAAGATATTTTGTTAAAAATTAAACACCAAGACAAATCATCACAATTTTAAGAGCGGAACTCATTAACCTTTGTTTTTTTTTTCTTTTACAATGCCTTTCAGTCAATCAGCTAATCATGTCATTTATCTTCAGTTAAATCCGTGCCAGGCACAACAGAAGTACATCTTTTTTTTTTTTTATAAAAGATGTTTACAACGACCAGAATTCCCCCTGAAATCACGCTGGTCAACTCCAACGGAACGGTTCACTGCACTGGCGGCAATTCAAGTGCAACACAACGAGAGGAAAACGGGGGAAATGTGCAGGGAAAGTGAGATGTGGCCGCCTCTATCTGATACCTACAGCCGCTCTGTCGACCTGACGTAACACAAACACTATTCAGCTCATTTGGAGCCATTAAGCACAGTGGAATGTCCAAAGAGCCCGGCTTCACACCCGGAGCTCTGCAGCTCTTATCAGCTGTGGAAATGGGTGTTTTCCACATTGTTCAGCACCACAGTGACAGACTGGGCTTGCTGCCTAAAAAGCCATGGAGGTAAAGGGCAGTTTCCCTCGGTCAGGGAGGGTCGTGCACAACAGAGCCATGAGAACTACTGCAGGGTTTGAATGATGTTTGAATGATGGCAGCCTGAAATATCTTTTAATACAGGTATTTCAGGCTGCCCATTTTTATATCAAATACGTGATGTTTACCTCTAAATGTTTTTCTGCTGAAGGTGTGAAATCCTTTGAAACAACATTATGAGGCACTAAAATTCACACATTGTAAACCCAACTAATGAGATTCATTTAAAGGGATAGGTTTGGTAAACTTGCTTCATTCACTTTGTTAGCTGAGCACAAAGACTGGAATCATCTTTTCGATGGTAACAACAGCCACCAACATCTCTAACTGACTTTTTGCTTTATTGTTTTATTGGGGTTGTGTGCCTATATTTCCACTGGTTGGCTGGAAACTGCTCAGAGGCAAGAAATACAGTACATTACAATGTACACTTTGGTTTTTGTAAGAAATATAACTGTTAAGCTTTAGAGGTGCAGGTAGGCAGATTTTGTTACCTTTGGACTGTTTCTAGTCTTTATGCAAAGCTAACTATTGGCCTCATATTTACAGATAGCGTGAATAAGTGTTTTTCCCAAAATGTCCCACTATTCCTTTACATCAAACTCCAGGCTAATGAAGCGTCTTTCAGAGGGTTAGCTGCCTTCATAACTATCAGCAAGTAAATTACCAACACTGGTATATGATGAATACCTACTGGTACACTGTATAATAGATGATCATCAATACGTGGGTTTTGTTGTCTTTGGACAGAGGCGGGCTAGCTTTTCCCCTGTTTCCAGCCGTTAAATTCCAGGCTAATAAAATACCTTTAATGGGCATTGGTGAGCCACAGCAGCTGGGAAAGTGAATGTTACCATTTTGTATCATTTTTGTGCAGCTTTGATCAGGAGGAAGCTTCAAAATATCAGCAGTACCAAGAGCAGAGATGATTAAAAAGCCAGTATCAACAAAGCAGTGTGCCGGTCCAATGCAGATGAGAACCACAACACACTTGTGCCAAAGTCAACAGGGCTGCACAGTCCCCAGTGTGCAGGAAGTGAGCTCTGCTAGAAAGAATAACACAGCAGTGAGAGGCCACATTGTGGCAGCTACAGGCCCGGTGGGAAGAGCTGCCCGGTGCCTTGATGCTTCGCGGGGACCTGATGGGCCCTTGAAATAAAACAAAGATAAGAGCGGGGCCACTCTGACCTCCTCTATCCCTCACTGCAGCTTTTGTTTCCTCCTGACCTCTCTCACATGGCTGCCATCTCCCCTGTTCTAGCTGGTGATAAGCTGGACAATGAAGGCTGTTAGCCTGCAATAAGAGACAAGGATAAAGGCTCCCCATGCCGAGACTGAGTGATTGATTACCCAGGCGTAAGGATGTTAGGGTCACTGAGTATCTACATCACTGAAAATGGCACAAACTTGGATCTCTGAAGAAGATAAAACATAGGTTAAACCTATTAAGATGGTAGTCGATGTGTACCTGCTGTGACTGTGTCTCTGTCCTTTAAACTCTGCTCTTCAACGCTTGCTCGCTGCTGGATTTCAAATCGTCTGGAGAAGCCTTCCTTGGGTTTCCAAAGTGACTGCAACATGAGGGGCCTCTCGTTGTCACCCACCACCCTGAAGCACTCCCTCTTCCACTGATTATCGGTGCCTGTCTTGCCAATCACGTCACACAACACATAGTCGTTGGCGTCTTCTTTTTCCAGACAGTACCTGAACAACAAAAGCAGAGAAACTGTCAGGAGGATTGTGGGAGTGTGGGGGATGGATGGTAGCTAGTTTAAGCACTGGTTTTAGGCCCACAGATTAACCTTCACCAAAAACCTGTAACACTTGACTGAGATGTAAATGTTCACATGGCTACCGACTCTGATATCTCTTTTAGTTTAGAACTCTTGTTGCTTGTGTTTTCCCAAACAACCATCCAACAATCACTTAAAATACATAAAAGCACCAAATCCTTACATTTTTTAAAATAATTTAGGACATTTATGCCTCATAAAAAGCTTTAACAACAGCCCTACTAACCACCACTTGGTAAACCTGTTTTGATTTTGAATACATCTGAGGTGGGAAACAGGCCATGCAATCACAGGAGCAGCCTTCATTTTATGGCTAAAAGTTGCTAACATGATTTAGGAGATTTAAGAGTTGGTGGTGCTTCACAGTCATGGTTTGTTGTCTGATCCGGTACATACTGTTCAGGTTTAACTGATGCTCAGTATTTCCACACTTAAATCTTGTTGTCAGAGGTCTCCCTAACATGTCTCAGCCCCATCTGGACTCTCTCACCTCTCTAAAGCCTCCTTTACCAGCTCTTTTGCGCTGGACTGAGTGGTGGCCAGCACACTCTTGTAGTTAGTCCCCTGACAGATGTCGCTGCCGAAGATCTTCAGGATGCCAGGGACGGACATTTGGCTGGACAGCTCAGCTGGGTCGTCTGCAGCCTGGAGGTCTCCGGCCAGGCTCCCGCTGCCCATTCCCTGGCCACGCCGTCCGCCATCCCGTAGGTTGGGGCTGTGGTTGAAAACAGTTGAAAGCCTGTTGTTGTGGCGGCGGATTTTGCTCTTGGCTGGCTGCCGGACACCCACGCTGTCAGTGGAGCGGACGGTGCTGTCCGAGTTGTTGGACCTACGGGGGGACAGAGGAGAAAAAATTCAGTCATTGCACATGCACCATGCTTCTGTGTATCCAAACAGGACATACGCATTGAAAAACATCTCACTGTTGACACTGATTCAGGGCTGGAACTAACCATTATTTTTTTGTTATAATTTTCTCTAAGAATCATCTAATTTTTTTTGGTCTGTAAAACATCAGCAAACTGTGAAGAATGCCTGTGAATGACAGCAAGAAGCTTCAACCTCAAACAACTGTACATTACTACAATGTGAGACAGGGAAAGGCAGCCAGTTCTCTCATTTGAGAACCTGTAAACTGCTTGAACAGTGTTTGACTACCACAACAACTGCAGATTAATATTTTTAAAGGAAAAATAAAAGGGTCAGTAAAAGCCATGATCTCTAATCTGATCAAAATACAGCAGCACAGCCCGCTACAGATACAGGAATAACCTTTACATAATAATGATCTTTTGTCCTCCCCAGTTTGTGAACCAAAAATAAATTTCAGAAGTAGGTATTTATGTAAAGGGCTGCTAAATGTTTTCACGGTGTTTAAACTGGGCTTAGGTGGGGTTTTCTTACCACTACTGTAACACAAAAGGAGTCAAAAGGGGAAGTGGTAATAAATGAAACTAGTGAGCTGCAACTAAACCAACACACACAGTACAGAAAGGTATGACATGGGCTTACTGCAAGAAAAAACACATATACACACATGTACATACTTAACAGCATTTTTCCACAGATATTGACAAGCATATTTGCAACTTAATTGATTAGTTTGGTCTATAAAATGTCAGAATATACGTAATATAATATGGATCTAAGTCGTCCTCCTTTTGGCAGCCATACTGTTAGCCCTGTATAAATATTAAGATTGACAATAATAGTAAGTTGTAGTAATCTAAATTAATGTGAGGCTTTATAATTGATGAAACACAGAATATGTTATACCTGCTTACAACAACATTACAGTGATATTTATTAAAGGTTTAGACACTAAAAAGAGGAATTAAAGCAGTCATGAGGACTTACTGCAGAGATCCATTGCTGGGTTTCCTCCCCAGCTTGGCCAGGCGCTTCTTGGGAGAGCGGATGAGTAAACCCACAGGGAAGTTCAGGGCTTGTTTATTTACGTGGCTGCTTCTCTCCTCCGAAATCATTATGGTTTACAGCTTTTTCTTTACACAACGAAACTAGCAGGATGACCAGAACATGGCATTCTTTGCAGCTAGCTAGCTAACAGCAGGAGATGAGAAGTTCTGGAGGACGAGGAGTTATTTTTTTCCACGAGAATAGTCCACTTTCAGTTCCCGGAAAACACTTTAAAAATCACAAAAAGGTGTTTAAACACTCCAACAGCGTCTCTGCATCCTGGAGAGAAAAGTTGCGACCGTTATTTTAAAAGTTAGCTTGAGTGAGAAGTTCCCACACAAGGAGCGTCGCTGGTTTCAAACTTTGAAATCAGATTTCTTGAGGATAAACTCCGAACTGAAGAGAAAGTTCAGCAGCAGAGGAGGAAAAAGAGTCATTTTCACATGCCGGTTGTCGGTTTCTGAGTGGAAGCGGCTGGTAAACGGGAGAAGCTCCGGTCCGGTCCATGTTAAACCGGTGCTGAACCGTTACGTCCTCCGGCAGAGACTGAATGAAACAACCTGCTGCTGGACTCACGAGCAGGAGCCGCCACAGCTGACGTCACCAGCGTGGCCGGAGAGGGGGCGGAGCTAACAACACACGTATAGACACACTAACAACACACACACACAACACAAATCTATGTTTGTGAGGACCTTCAATGATAAATACAGAAGAGTGTCTATAAAAAGTATTCAACCATTCTTAAAGTTTTCTTTTTTGTTATTATTATTATTGAACATTGTTTAAGGGTCAGTTTATTTAGCTTTTTGACAAGAATTTACAAAAAAAAATAGAAGGGTACTTCTACAAAGTAATGTCAATTGATTGAAAATAAAAATATAAAATGTAAAAGTGACTCACCTGGTCACTGGTGAATCAGTACTTTCCGAATAAATTTCCAAGTTACTGACCATCCCATGAGGTCAGAGTTAAATCTGTCATTAAAAAATGGAAGGAATATGGCACATGCACTGAGTGACCATGCAAGAAAGAGACTAATGAGGGAGGCCACCAAGACACCTATGACTTCTCTGAAGGAGTTACAAGCTAGTATTGACCACTTGCTTCAAGGTGGGGGATGGTGTGTTTGTTATGATGTGCAGTGTTTGGTGTCTGCCAAACATAGTGTCTAGCATGATGGATAAAAAGCTAAATTTTGGTCTCATCAGACAAAATAACTTTCCTTCTGTTGACTTCAGAGTCTTCACATGTCTTCTGGCAAACAGTAGTTGAGATTTAATATGAGCTTTTTTTTAACACTGGTTTTCTGTTTGCCTCTCTCCTATAAAACCTTGACTGGTGAAGAACCAGCAACAGTTGTTGTGTGCACAGTTTCTCCCATCTCAGCCACTGAAGCTCCTTCAAGGGAGTCATAGGTGTCTTGGTGGCCTCATATGACTGTGAAAAACAACAAATAGAGGGGAAACTTCCAAAGAGGGTGAATACTTTATAAAGACACTGCACAACAGAAGTGAATGCAACACCACCCAATATCACTAAGATTTCAAATAATTCAGAATTGTGTCGCCTTACAGTAACTGTAATATTTCTCAGTGTGAGTATTCACACTTATGCAGAATTAAAAACAAACAGTCTAGATTTACTATAATAAAATATAGGCCCCACAGTAGGATTTCAATGAACAAAAAGTCAGTACCCTTTTTATCACTGAGATTCACATCTTTTATGTTTTTTCAGTACTTCATATGTCCATATTTATATTTGATGTCACACTCAGTCCTCCTCGGCATGGAGGACACATTCCTGGAGAGATGTTCTGCCATTCTTCAGAGAGATTCTTATACTTGGCCACGTCATAGTTTTCACTTTTTTCATGAGAAGTTCTTTGTGTGGTTTGCATCGTTAGTGTTTGCCAAAGCCAAAGATGACATCCTTAAACTTGCTTTGTCTTGTTTTGTCCACAATCCAAAGATTTCAGCTCACTGCTATAGAGGACGAAAGAAACTAGAAAATATTTCAGAGTAAAGAAACTGCAATTCTAAAAAATAAACAACAACAAATCTCTCAACACAATTTATCAGTTATCTGACTAGTTAGCAGTTTATTTAATACTTTAGCTTTATAATGTATATTCTCTTTTAAGAAAATAATCAATCACAGTAGGTTATACCTACTTTTCAGGAGCTCAAATGATATTTTACTATCCTCTGGGAAGTCAGTCGGTGGATCCAAGACACTGCTCAGTGCAACATTAAGTTTTATGAATCAGCTACATTGTTTTCATGTAAACTCACCCAGTTATTATGAACCACAAGATGGCAGTATTGTCTTATTCTTTTACACACAGCATACACTCTCACACCCAAATGCAAACACTGAGTATTTGAAGACCAACAAATGAATCCAAATATGATAAGACTGGAGGTGTGGTGGAGATCACAACCAGTGGTCTACAGATACAGGAAAGAGACAGAAACTCACTGAAGCCTCAGTCTTGTGGTAATTTCGGCAATAAAATGAATTCACAAAGTGTTCATCAGAGTTTTATTTATTGCAGTAAACTTTACACATGCATGCAGGTATCATGTCCACCAAAGACAAAAGCTGCCAAAATGAAGTTACATTCAAACTTGATGCATTCTGTGTCTCTTCCGCTCTCAGCAGAGACAGCGAAGGGAGAATCCGGCAGCATTAGATCTGTGATTTACTGAGGATTCCTTTAGCTTTGTCTACTGATGCTCCAGGACAATCTGTGATGTGTGTTTAAAACCAAGCCAGAGAAGACGGGATTCTACAGTTTTGCTTATTAGACCTGATTATGAGTCATTGCTGCTATGTGTTTATCTTTATATCTTTCTTTCTGCAGATGCAATCATTTGACCTCTGATCTATCTGACACAAAGCGTCGGCCTCCAACAAGATTTTTGCTTTTGAACCAAAGCACCTGCATTGCTGGTGGTACAATTAGGAAAACACATTTACCGTGTTGTTATGAATGTCTTAAGATCGAATATATACATTTTCAAAAATGATCTTGATGGGTCTATTGTTTCTAAATGTGTTTCTAAGCTTGTGAATCCTTAAGTTCTACGCACCAGCTGATTTCAAACAAATAAACTAGCTAAATCTGTATTAATTCAGATGTGTTTTAATTTTAGGATGAGTGAATCTCCACACAGTCACTAGGCTGTGTTTGTAGCTCTGCTGCTACAAGGTTCAGGTTTCCTGAATTTCTCTGTGGGCTGTCGTGTCTTCTTGACATAAAAAGCATATCTGAACCAGAATAGTGTCTCTATGTTGGTTGTATGAATACAACTATTTCCTTTACTGGTTTTACAATATAAAACTCTTCAGATGTGCAGAAACCACAAACAGAACAGCCTGAATTGCAGCAACAGCATCCTGAACACTAGCTGACATTATGTCATGCGTTACAGAGATCTGTCCTGATTGTGCAATAACACCACAAACCTGAGGCAAGAATGTTTCTGCTGACAGTCCACGTATAAATATGATCTGTCAAACATTTTAGGTTTCACTTTTAAACCAATACAAACTGGATGTGACACAGAAAGTATCACTCAAGCTGTCTTATGAAGCTAAATTCAGGAAAGCTAATGCACAGAGGGTTTTTTTTTTCAATTAAAATATGTTTCTTCTGTTAGCAGACGTGTGCTTTTTCATGCCTTTAACTGTCCTGCTGAAGGCTGTGCATGTAAAGTTTGATATTAGAATCATCAGCTGCTGCTTCACAAGTTTTGGGGGCGTCTATGACAACTAAGCAACATGAATGAGTGTAAAACTGCAGCCAGCTAGTGTGTGTTTATTCTTCTTCTTTACAGTGTATTTAATCTGTAGTATTAATTCCTTAAGCGTACAAGCAGTTTTTCAGCCACAGTAGATGATTGAAAATCACTGGTGGAGAAATGCAAATTTCGGACAGATGTTGTGTATATGTAGTTTGTAGGTTTATGTGTTGTTTCACACATTATTCTGATTGTTAGCATCTAAAAACAAGCTTAGAAAACTGTACAACCCAGTGAATGACATTGAGGCTGAAGCTTCAGGCCTCCAGCTGAAGCTAATTTGTGCACAAAGTGCTCCATCTAGTGGCAGGAAACTGTCCTACAGCTGAATCTCAATACAGCAACAGAAACACTGTGTTTATGTAGTTCTTCCCAAAGTTTTCATGCTAATAGTGTAATTAGATGCAGGTAAATGTCTGGGAACAGCCTACAAATGAGTGAATCTTTAAAAAAAGTTTTGTATGATCAGTCATCAGAGTGGATAGTAAGAAAGTACACAAAAAGACTGAACACCTTATACATTTATTAAGATTTCACAACAAAGTATTGATTTTTGTCTCCTTATCATTCATGTAACAGCTGTTATCACTGGTCATGTTGCAGATTTTAATTTCCAAAGCTTCCAAAATTGCAGAATTCTGCACTTGTTTGACCACAATTCAAAAACGTTGTGCTTGTTACTGCAGTACATTTATTTGACCGTTTTTGATTTTACATGTAACACATGTGTTCACAGATGTTGATGCATTGGTGGTAAAAATCCAGTAATAATAATTATGAGTTACTTTTGATATATTTAGTACATTCTTCTAATTATACTTACTTTCATATGAGTTGTGTTTTAAATGCAGGACTTTTACTGCATGTTAATGTGTTCAGTAAAGATCTGAATGCTTCCTCTAGCTGTAAGTCCATATCAGCAGCATCTGGACTGCTACTAGTCATAATCTCTGTGAGAAGACATATTTTCAAATACTATTAGTGCATTGATTAATCACGGCTCATAATAGTAGATGGTTAAAGGGTCAGCACTTATTTTGGTAAGTAATAATCTGCATCAGCACTTTTTCTGTATTTACTTGTGTTTTTTTTACTTTGTCACATGTTCTGCTTCTTTGTTTGCTTGTATTTGGTCTGTTTGCATGTGTTGCTGCTCTCAGGGCTCCTATATTTTAATCAAATATGACAAAAAATTCACTGGTTTCAGCTGCAGATGTGAGACTGAGCTGCTTGTTGATGGTTTGTATCATTTTGAACTGAATATTTATGTTGATTGATCCAAATAAGACACCTAAAGCATATTTTGTGATTCATTTTAGAATGAATGGAATAATTAAAACATTGACAGACAGAACAACACTCATGTTGTGTTGAACTGTATTGCCATTCAATATCTGTTGCCACAAGAGAAACACTTTTATGTCCTTTCACCTACACCACAGTCAATCATTAACAAAGGTGTAAATGCTGCATTTAAATGCTGACTTAGATAAAGAGCTCCAGCACACTGCTGCATTGTTAGTTTATTAACAGTTGGCCACTGCGGCACCTCCTGACAGAATCATGTCTGCTCTCTCTCCTGCACGCACACATAAATGTGTATTTATCTTGTGGTATTGAGTAACAGGACGAGAGGCGGATGTGAGCGGCATCCACCTGCAGCTGCTGTGCACAGCGAGCGGTTTGAAGATTCAGGTCAGACCCGCATCTTTACTCTTTGCTGCAAACTGCCTGCTGTGACACACCGAGTGCAGCTCAGGAGACGTTCAGCCTGGTTATGTGTCATCTGTCAGAGCGAGGAGTTTCTATCATCATACAGTGTTTTTACTGGAGTTTCTTGGTTTGTTTTGGTTTGATTCAGTCTTGTACATGATGCACTTTCACCGAAACACAAAGAAACACAAAGCATGTTTGTGTAGAAACACATAAAATGACACCTTCTATAAGCAGAGTGCAACATAAGCAAAGTGTTAAAACAGGAGCAAGTTAAAATGAATTATTTTCAGGTTTTATGCATGTTTTCATGTACAAAATCCAACAATAGCACAAGATCCACATTTTCACCAGGACATAAAGATGTTCTGGTGTGTCAATGATTAAGATAACATTAGGCCACAAACAGCATGTACTGAAAGCTACACATCTACACAGTTTCATTGATAAATATTTGAATGCAATCAAACTATTTGGTCCCACTCAACAAAACATAATTTATAAGACAACCAATGGACCTTTAATTTATTATTCACCACTCAATTTTGCTGCAGTATCAACAAAACCCATGAAGCATCGATTCACATGCTGCATTTACATGTAGACGGGTCGATTACAGCTGAAGCAGCACCGACTTCCCATGAAGGAATCAAGCACTCGATGTAATTTGATTTTCTGTCACACAACGTACGAAAACACTCCATCAAGACAGTGTTCATTGATTGGTGGAAAAATGCCACCACTGTCATGGGTTATAGTAACACGAGTGCAATCAATAAGGAAACAACAAGATGTTTATCACAAGTGTTTTCTTTGTCTGCACAATGAAAAGCTTTTGTTGTAACTTATTCTTTATATTAAAGCCTGCTTCTTTCTTTGCATGTTGGATTTTAATGCTGCCTATTATATCTTGTTTTAATAATTTAAGCCCTAATTTATTCATACCCATGCCAAATATTGTATAGTGATTTTTTATTTGGCCAGTAGGTTTCTCCTGGCTCAAAATGAATCAAACAATTGACAAAAGACATGGTGATGACAAATTATGTCTACTTTTATGTTTTTAAAAAAAACAACAACATTTTTATTAAAACTGTTCTTTTTCATTAATCAGCGGCAAAGCCTTCATTTGACACCATAGCACAGCCTTGGTCCAATAAAAATACATTAAAAATCCCCCAAAAAAGGACAATGTTGCACTTAATTAAATGTAAAGCACTTTGATTTCTTTTTTTATAATTTGCACCACAAACATAAGATATAAACTGACAAACTGGTGAAATTCCAAAGTGATAAAAATTGTTTAATAAATTTGCCACAATAAAGTGTCATGTTGACACCCTGACAAAAAAAAAATTAAGCCATCCGGTTATTCTTTGGGAAAATTTCTGCTTTTCTTCTACATCCAGGTGTGAAGTTGTCACCTTTTTTCTTCTCACCTCACCTTGATGTGTTCAACGATTAATGCAGCAACATCCTGTTACATACAAACTGCACAAGCTTAATAACGCCCTGCTATGATGAGCAGATTTTATCTATGTTTGTATCAATTCGAGGCACATTTTAAAATTTCCGCAAGTTGTTTTTTGTGTATGGTTCTTTAAAGATCACATTTAAGGACTTTTAGCGTCTTCGAAGAGGTAAAACTGGCTAGGGACAGATTAAATAATTAAAAATATCGATTTAGACAACAATATACAACATATTGACGAGTTTGACTGTACTTACTGCCAGAACTTCCCAAATAAAGCAGGCAGGGGATTCACAGGGAAGAGTTCTCAAAGTCTTTATTTGTCACAGCCTTGGCAGACGCTGACCTCCTCCAACAAAAAATCATCATAAATCAAACGTTGTCATGTGTGTGAATACTTCTCTGCCTAACTTTATGCCTATAGCATTTTGCATTGTCTTGTCAAATCGCCCGTTTGTTAGCTGATATCTTATTAGTTGACAAATCAACACAAAGAAATCAAATGACCACAAAGAGTTTGTCAGCTTGTGATTTTGGTAGCTGTAATATTGTTGTTGTTCATACACTGGGCCTTACAGAGCTGCATAGCATCAGTGTTTGCTTAAAGAGAGATCACATGTACTTTCTATAACTTTGCAAAAGCTCATGCACTATAAAGTGTGTTTACTAAATGAGCCAGAATGAAGCTGACACACCTGAGCTGCAGATGAGCTGCTCTCACCTGATTGGTCAAATACTTCCTGGGTGCCAGTTACACGCAATCATTTTGGACTTAGAGTGGATTCAGGAAGTAAACAGACCCCTTCTTTTCAAACGTTATTGTGTTGTAGATTTATTTTTGATTGGATGAAATGAATACAAACTTGTTAATTTTGTAATTTCATATTTTTCGCAAACTTAAAACTGTTCGCTTCTTGTCGTTGTGGCGCCGAAAGTCGAGCTATTCTCAGATATCTGGACCTCTGTGGATTTATCTGCATCCATGTTTCCCTCAGCTCTTAGGTCTCTTATTCTGCGACTTTTATTTTGAAGTGGCCTTTTACTTTGAAGAGAGGCGGCTCTCCTAGTGCACCAGAGCTTCAGGCAGCAGAGACGCGGAGCTCATTCATCTTCCGTCTTTACTGTGTGCCGTGAACGCACCAGGAGAGAAAAAAAAACCCGCTCCTCCAGTCTGAAGCTGGACTGTAATTTGGCGTTAAAACACCTGTAAGCTCTGAAACATGCAGCTGCGTTCAGACACCTGAAACTTCCGGCCTTAGAATAAACTTCATCCAAGTCACCTGCACTCAGGAGCAAAGGTAAGAACCAGGACAGAATCCAACACAAACGCTTCTTGTAGAGATGACTGATTCTAGCAACAGCAGCTCATTTGTCTTCCTCTTTCTGTCTCTCTCACTTCTCTATCCTTCATCTCCACCTTACACGTGTATTTACTTTTATTTACTACAAAATATACCCTTTAAATTAAATTAAGTGTTTTTCACAAATGTCTGCTGCACTAACACATAACTGCAAACATTTAAATTTGGCTTTTTGACTGAATTATTGCTGTATTTTAAAGCTGAACTCCAATCTGAGCACTATTTACTTCTAAATATTCCTGAATTCAGCTGAAACTGATTTATTTGTGTTATTAATGATCCATTTACTGGATTCTGCTGTTTGAATTGCTTTGTCTGTTCCTCCGTTGCATGTGTTTCATGCCCCCAGTTTGGGGAAGTGGTTTCAAAAGCTGCTGTTGTGAGAAAGAGAAAGAGGAGGTTAATGGAGGACATAAATAGTAAAGAATCATTAGTCCAGGATGCTTTTATTCTTCATTTTCTTCATCAGGGTTAGAGGTTTGAGCTTAAAGTGAGGATGTTCTCCTCTGCAAACATGTTCCATCTTCTGCACGCTGTCTGAGAACAGAACATCCAGTGTGAACCAAGAGTATTGCTCTTTTCTGCATTTACCTTTTTATCAGAAAATAGTTCAAACGCCTTTTAAAGTTACCACATATCTCCAATGGAATCCGTTTTAACAGCTTGTTATACTTGACCAACACAAAAAGATTCAGTTTACCATCATTCATCATATAAATAATCCATTGTAGAAGCTGAAGCTAGTGACATGTGGCCTGGTTTGCTTGAAAAACAACTAAAATAATTCATAAATGATCAAAGAAGCTGCTCCAGTCTTCTGTGCTTTAAATGCTTCTGTCCCAATGTTACATAGAAGACTGAGTCTGAGCTCATGTTGTGCTGTATTGCACATTTTTAAATTAACTTAATTTCCACTTTATTCTACTTTGTACCTGTATTTTAGAGGGACATATTGTACAATATAGTTACTTTTAAGATTGTATTTCCCATTAAAAAATATATGAAATTCTAAAAACAAACAAACACATTTTTAACTAATACAGCTCTTTTTTTGTGTCGACTGATGTAAAACTAATAAATGAAGTGATGGTAACGTAATTAAACGTTTATTCGGACAAAACCAACAATTAAAAGATTTGAAGATCACCTTGGGGTCAGAGAAATCGTTCATTACTTCTTGACAGAATGAATGTGGAGTCTTGTTTCAGTTGTTTATGAGCTCACTTTGTTTCATTTACATAACTGTTTGAGGCCTTTATTTCTCATAAAAAAGCCCAAAATTAGAGAAAAGTCCCCTAAAATGTAAAGTGCTGGCTCGTTTTATCGAAAAACTACGAAAATAATTATCAAAATATATTCTGATCTCTTGTTGCTTTAGTCACATATTACACTGAACACTTTGAGCTCATGTAATGCTGTTTTATCTCCACTTTATTCTACTTTAAACCTGATCCTGTTATATTCTGGGAAGACTTATTGCGCTACTTCAAGCTGTAGTTACTTTTAAGATTATATTTGACATTAAAAACACATGAAACAAAGAAACAACAATTTCTTCTCTAACAACCTTTTTAGTTTGTGACGACTTATGAAAAACTACTCAGTCAAGTGGTTGACAGCAGATATTTACATGTCAAAGGCTAAAACCACTGAATGTACATAATGGATTATGAAATGTAATTGTCTGAGGCTGCAACTAATTATTAATTAAGCTGTTAGTTATTTTCCTTATCAATGATTTTGTTTATTAAAATGCAGAAAATACCTTTCAGGATTTCAGCCCAAGATGACGTCGTTGAAGGTCACATACAATAGTCCAAGTCACAAGGACTACTCTCATTTAAAAAGCCGAAACCAGTTATTTTCTTGCATTTTTTGCTTTAAAATTATGTTTTGATTTATGAATTACAAAATACCAATATGTTTTTGTCTAGGGCTGCAACCAATCATCAGTTAATCAAGTTATTTTCTTGATTATTATTTTTGTCAATAAAATGCCAGAAAAGGCTCTTTAGAATTTCAGACAGTTCAAGTTGACAGTTTTACAAACTGCTAAAACTGACGGCAAACTGAGTATCATTTTATTTTAAGAAAGGGGTGTTTTACTTCCTCCACTGCAGCTAACAGGTTTATAGATGACAAACAGCAGTCTGAACTCTTGCATCTACATGGCTCTCTGCACCCGAGCAGTTTGTGATGCAGGTGCATCAGTGTGAGAAAGAAAACCCCCCTTTAGTTAACAGTGAAACTTCACGCAACACTGCAAGCAACACTTACAGCTGAAACCTTATCTACGTAACACATGACTGTGCAAGTGCATCATGGCACACAGAAAGGAGATTCTGAGGAGCTCGAGGAAAGATGAGTTGATGCTCATCAGGCTGGAAAAGGTTACAGAACAGTTCTGAAAAGTTTGGACTCCAGTCAGACTGGAGGAAACGTCTGAGCAACCAAAGGCCTCTCTCACGTCTGCTAATGTTAATGTTCATGAGTCCACCATCAGGAGAAGGACAGACATGGCAGGGTTGGAAGGAGAAAGAAAGCTGCTGCTCGCTTGGGTTAAATAAGAAATGCTATGTTTGGAGAAAGGAAAAAGCTGCAGTCCAGATTAAGAGCCTTATTCTATCTGTAGGACTGTAGTCTCCAGATCGACTGGTTGATCGATGTGCTCTCATCCGACCAAATTCTAGTTGGGTGAACAATTGCTGGTGCTTCTAGAAGGACAAAAGTGCTACATCCACAGCTGTCTAGATTAATCCATTATTTCTGACTACCTGTGAACACCCCCTGTGTTCCCCCAACCTAATGGAGACTGCTAGGTATAACTTATTTGACATTTACTCAACATTTACCCAGTCGGCTCCAAACTAGCTGACACCATGTCACAGAAGTCACCAGTGACACTTCCTTTTACTTAAACAATTGGCCAAAAAATTTGAGTGTAAACTTTGCAAACAGCAGTTTTTATATCACAGCTCAACAACAAACATGGTAGATCATCTTTGAATAGCATGTTAACCTCTTACATTACATTCCTTAATAGTCCTTTTCCTTCCAACACCAGCTGATATAGTTCTATTTACAGAAATCATACATTTGTCCGTTGTTCAGTATAAAATAATCAGGTTAAATTGGTTTAATATGTTGCAAATACTGACTTTTTATGTCAGTTTATAATTCATTCAGAATAATAAGGCTTGCAGGTAGAGTGCACTCAGTGCTCTGTAGCTTATTTAGTTGATCTAAAGATAACATACAGACCTTTCCCCCCCTGCAACCAATCGATTGGTTGACCAAGTTAACCAAGATGTTCTTTGGTTGACTACAGCCCTGTCCATCTATGAAGCATGGTGGTGGTAGTATCATGGTTTGGGCCTGTTTTGTTGTGGCTCGCCATTATCGATGAAACAATGAATTCTGAATTATACCAGCAACTTCTGAAGGAAAACTTCAGGACATATGTAGGTGAACTGTGAGAGATGATGGGTCATACAGCAAGCCATTTACATGACACATTAACCTGCAACAATCTGATCAGCAGTTAATTATATTTTTAAACTAATATGTCAGAAATTAATTGAATTCAGCTTCTTAAATGTGAATATTTGGTGGTTTTCTTGGACTTGGACTGTTTGTTGTGACATTCAAACACACTAACTTGGGCTGTCTGAAATCCTAAAGAGCATTTTCTGGCATGTCATAGACAAAAAAATGTATTTGCAAAAATAATTTGGAGCTTAATTGACAATAAAAATAATTGTTAGTTGCATCTGTAGACAAAAAATACACAAACTGTTTTTCAAATCATTTAAATGTCAAAAAACGTGCTGTTTGCAGCTTCTCAACTATCAATATCTGATGCCTTCATTTGTCTTCTAGGTAGTAAAGTAAATATCGTTGACAAAGCAAGACCTTTTTAGGCATTTTTACATCGCAACAATTAACATTAACAGAGAAAATGAATGAATAACGCAAATAATCATTAGCTGCAGTTATTGGTTACAGTATAGTGATGGTATACTATGACTTTAGTAGCTGTAAAATGAACGACACAGAACATTTAAGTCCTGCAGCACAAGTTCATTCAGGAAACCACCTTGTCATGTGTCGTGCTGCAGAAATGCTGACCATCTTGCTGTCGGTGCTCTTGTGGTTTTATCCCACACAAATGTCACAATTACCTCTAAGTGCTTGTATACCAGCAGGAAATATGTAGAGTTACAGGCTGAAATCGACTCATAAGATGCTGTCTGTTAAACATGCACTCTTTCAAATCTGGAGCTTTTTTATTTTAATGACTCAAAATATTTCAGTCAGTGATTTAATTTTGACTTATAATGCACATTTTGCTGTATTTGGGACCCTGATAAGCATAGAAAATCTAATGATCCACAGAAAATACCATGAAATCCCGCTTTTTAAAAGTGTTAATGTGGCAAATTTCTAAGCCATGCAGATGCAGTTTGCTGTTTGTGTCCATAAAAGAAAGGTTGTGCTTTCCCACATGTTGTAACATCAATCGTTAGATGCTGATCTGAGCAGAGGAGGTGCGAGTCACATATAAAGATTAGGTTAGATTTTAAAATAATCCCTGAAGTCATGCAGGACGGTGAGCTAAAACTGTCCTTGATTTCCCCTTTTTTATTTCTGTAAGAAAACACACAGACAGCAGTTGAAACTGGAATGAGGAGGTGATTTTATTCATGAAACTGGGACAGCACTTTAATTCCAGGGAACTTAAAAAAAACCCTGTATGTTTTCACATCAACAAAAAGCTGAGAAGTGTGTTGAAGTGAGTTTAAGCAACAGTTTTTGTCTGATAGCAACCTGTCAGATGGATACACTGCAAAACATGTTCCTAAGTCAAATTAGACTTTATACTGGATGATAGAAATCAGCTGGTTTTATATAATTGTGCTCTCAGTGTCAGGGTGTGTTCCACAGCCCTGTTTAACCAACAAATTCTATTTAGTTATAGGACAACAATCAAAGGTATTTTTTTTCATAGTTTTGCCTTGCAGTAGGTTTTTAAAAGTTAATTCATTTAACAACAACATTGGCAATTAGTTTTTTTCTTATTTTTCAGTTGTGTATTTGAATACAGGTCATACTGTCTTGAGAAATGTGACTTTGAAACGTCCTTTGTATCATATTTGTTCCACCTAGAGGTCCTCTAACACTTTATCTTAACAGACTGAATTTTTGCAGGGGAGGGGACTTCAGAACTTGAACTCAAGGTGAAGTAAATTTAAGTTAGCCAACTTTATTACGTTAGTACTACGTCAAATTAGTTTTAAATCAATTGAAATTACACACAATATTAAATTGATTCAATTACCAGCATTATTATGTCAATAAAACTCCTCATAATATTGTTTTCAACTTAAATGGTTTGTCTAAATCAATAAATTAGAATTGTATGTTCTTGCAACAATGCATTAAATTAAGTTTGGATGTCTAAGGTCATATCTCAAGGATATGGCACTCAGTTTGGAGTTTAATTTAGTGCAGAAGCATCATCTGAGGGCCATTGATGATGCAGGGGCGCCGAGTAGTCTCTAAGTTCTTAGTTCAAGTCTAAGTAGTTAAGCAGCCTTTGGGCCTGGTTTTTGGTTACATTTGGCACATTCATCCCTAATTGGCTTTTGCCGTCAGTGGTAACCA
This sequence comes from Chromis chromis, assembly GCA_900302755.1. Lineage (NCBI taxonomy): Eukaryota > Metazoa > Chordata > Actinopteri > Pomacentridae > Chromis > Chromis chromis. The sequence continues at coordinate 8,928 of OMNN01031301.1, read as the reverse complement.
GCACCAAAGCCCGTTAGTGGATGGAGCAAGTACAAAATATAAATAGTAGGTTTTAGGGATGTAACAGTTACCATCACTTATTTTCTTCTAGTTCTTTTAATTATAATTTCTGTCTTACAGTGAGCCATAATCTTATTATTTTATAGTGATTGAAGGTTTTAACTCCTCTGAAGCTAAGTTATGTTACAGATCTCTGATAAAACTGAGGCACTATGAGGGCTCTCGGGTAATTTTCAGACGCCTGTGCATGGATACAAAGATGTTTCTATTGTTTGTTCACCCCTTGGTAAAAGGGAATATCGAGGGTATTTTGCAGCTCTGCTCCTCGTGTCCCTCAGTTCAAAGAAGAAGGTTGTACGCCTGCAAAGCGCTCTACAGCTGCATGAGTGCAGCGAAGGCAGAGCCAGTTTTTTTCATGGTAACTCACCACCACATCCTCGACTCTGTAACCACAGAGTGAAGGTTTTCTTCACATATGTGGGAAAGTAATCAACTGTAACGCCCAAGATACAGTAACTGCTGTCATGGGATTCAGACTCAACGTTAAAGGACTTGTTTCAGAGCTTTTAATGGGAGAATTACATTTTCTCTAATGATGTGTTGACGTGAGCGAGCCGTTAGTGTGTCTATAGGTGAACAGCAGCGAATGCAGAAGTAGGTTGTGTATTCTTCCTACTAGTTTAAAAATAGAGTACAAATGAAGTTTTCCAGTTCCTTTTACTGTCAGATTCAGGTCTTTCATTCATGCCGACAGCTGCATCACATGTGACCACACACTGTATATTCACTGGGATCTGAGGTATTGTTGGTTTAGTGGGATAAAACACAGCTTAACATGATTTCTTTTTTATTTTCTGATGTGTCTGGCTGCAGCTAGCTACCCATTATTTTCATGATCAATTACCCTTTTGGCTATTGTCATTGTTTGGTAATAAAATATCAGAAAATAGTTGCCAGAGCACAAGGTGAGATTTTTTTGTGCGTCTGATCAACCTAAAAATAATCAGTTCATGATAGCAGAAGACAAAGAAAACCCAAAATATTCACATTTCACAGATGAAAATGTGTTTGTTTGTTTGTTTTTTTGAGCTATATTTGCTTTTAAATGACTTTCTAGCAAATTTTCAGACAGTAAAATAATTGTTAAACTGACTTTTGGTTCCAGTTATAATAATACGGTGCATTTAAATCACTTGACCCCGACTGATACTGGAATTTTTGGGGGTAAAAAAGTCCAGTATTGATATATTAGCTGAAATTTTTCTACACATATAAAATCTTAGAGTAATATTGAAAAGGGAAAATGTCATTATTGTGACTCTTCATTAATTTCCCACTAATGTATTTTAGAAATTAGTTTGGAACTTACTATGCAGACACTACTTGACTCCGCACCAGCTCTGCTACATGTGCTGCAGACAGTACAGTAAAGAATGGAGTCGCAGTCTTAAAGTAACATTTTGAAATCATCTTGTGACTTCCTAAAGACGAACCACAGCTGTTAAACATGAGTCTAAAAACAGCGCTGCTATCTTATCAGCATTTTGACACCTCAGAAGGAGAAGTTTCCTCCTCTCAAAGATCAGTTTTTTTTTTTTTGTGAAAGTCGCAGCTGCTCGAGCGGAAATCAGAACTTTCTTGTATAAAATTTCCTGTATTTCTCGTCCTCCCTGCAGAGGTGACGCTTGTTGTGGACCCTCATCTGATCGCTCTGCTTTTCTAAACCCCTCCAACCCCTCAGCTGCTCCCGATGGAAGCAAAAGGAAAGTACGATTTCACTGCAACAGCAGACGACGAGCTCAGCTTCAGAAAGGGAGATATATTGAAGGTCAGTGTCTGATTAGATAATAAAGCTATTTTTTCCCCTCCTTTACTCCTCTGTGACATTTCTCCTTTTCTCTTTCTGCTTCTTGACAGATTTTAAGCGCACAAGACGAGTGGTGTAAGGCAGAAATAAACGGACAGGAGGGATTCGTGCCGCAAAACTACATCGAAATGAAGGCTCCAGTGTAAGATTAAAGCCTCTTAACAAGCAGTGAAAGCAGGAATGCTGTAATTTTAACAGCACAGCAGACAAAACCCAACAGTAAAATGCTGTAAAAGCATGTATTTTACCAGGTTTGTGTGTGTTTGGGTGAGAAACACTTTGACTAACTCCCTTCTGAAGAGACCAGGAGCAGGACTTAAATCAAAAAGCTCCACTGGAAGGTTTTATTCTATGTCTGTCGTTTTACTCTAACACTAACTGGCAGGTTTGTGATCTTTTTTTAAGATATAAAGTTGCATCGTGGCTTTTTTTGTGCAGGTGGTTCCAGGAGAACGCCAGTCGCAACGCTGCAGAGGAGCTGCTGAGGTACAAAAACGTGGGAGACTTTGTGATTCGAGGCTGCCAGAGTTCCCCCGGAGACTTTTCCATCTCTGTCAAGTGAGTCGAACAGTGTGAAGTTTGACATTTCTTAAATTATGTTTGTTTGTCTAAGCATCAGAGACATAACGACAAGGTATCACTTTAATATGCATTATAAGCAAATACAAAAGTCATGAATTTCACAAAAATAGGTAACATAAAAAGAAGATAAAACTGTAGTAGTCCCGGAAGAAGATTATTTTTCCAGATATTGCTCAGAAACCAAATAACAAAATGGTAATGAAATGCTAACTTTAGCATGGTGCTTGCGTGCTTGCAGCTTGCTTGCTGATGTGGTTTTAACGCTACAGTGTATTAAAAATGAAAAACAATATATTACACATAATATATTTATGTGAAGTGTTCTACAGTTTGTTTGTTTTTACAGCTATCCATTGTGCCATATCTGTATAAGGTTTACATAGTCTACTATTATCTTTATTTTTATCTTTGATCTTTCTTGTCTTGTTGCTTACTGTGCTTCATTCTTATCAGGCTGCTGTAACGTGTGAATTTCCCCAGATAGGGATCAATTAAGTTTATCTTATCTTAATACTTAATGATTAATTGTAGTTCATCGCTCAACACAGTTTGAAACCTTATATAATATTTGTGAAGTCACTGTTGCGTTTACACTGGAACAGGTCCAGATCCAAAACACTTGGCCTTCAAATCTGGACCAAATTAAGAGTCTTTAAAACACAGTTTCAGACTCATGAACTCAACATTAAAGGTAGTTTTACTGTTAGTTTCACATTAGACCAGGATGGATCCAAAACAATGAATCTGGTTAATCGGCTGCTGTCCTCCTTTTCGGTTTTGCACTTTTGTTTTAGGGAAAGTTGACTTTCATTGAGGGAAATTGAATGAATATTTATGTGGTGTTCTGATATCTGCTTGACACTGGCTGCTGAATGACTCCTCTACAATAAAGGAATGGACAGATACAGTTCATAAAGTCTGTACAAATTGCAATATGTACTTTTTACTGACACAGGTTTCTTTATCTCATAGCCATTTTTTATTTTTTTTTAAACTTTAATAACTTACTAAATTGTCTCCCAACATGTAAATGTACGTCTTTGCTGCCATACATCCCTCTCAGAATGTAAATAGTTGTTTATAAAAGGAATAATGACAATGAACACGTTTCAAGTTATTCTGTTTACTGGTTGCAGACTTCTAAGGCCACGTCTTTGTATTTGTGGAACTGTTCTCAACCATTAATACATATAGACTAAATATAAACTAATATAACTCTAAAAAAATATTCAACTGCCGTCCCTAGAATCATTAAACTTATTATGAATATCATGTAATTCAAAGCTGAAATAAATCGGTAGCAATTTTGATATTTATTTTGCAGTTTTATTCATTTTTCAAGTAAAAAACATGAAAAAATGCATCATAATCTTCATATATCTTTGGATGTGGACAAAAAAATACTTTAAAAAACTTTGAACACTTAGAATAATGTGCAGATTAAGTTCTTATGAAAGTTATCATATGTGCTGCCCTAAATTAGTTGTGCTCATTACACATTATTATACATTAACCGTGGAGCTCCAGAAGCAGGTTGAAAATAAATGAAACACTTCCTGATAAACTCAGCAGTGACTGGAAAAGTTAGTATTTCTGGTGTCTTGTGTTGACAGAAAGAAGAAGCTGAAATTTGAAAGCTCATAAAAGTCAAAGTTTTATTTGTCACAATATCACGTGTTTGATGGTCACGTGATACAAAACTCAGAAACAGACCAGATTTGTCTTTCAAATTCCCTGAAATTAGGTGTCTGTGGCGACAAAAACTTCCTTGTTTTTGACCTAACTTTGGTAACTAATCAACCAGAAAGAGGAATCAGTTTATGTTAAATAAAACCAGTTAGTCACACGATGCTACTGTGCTCTAGTTGTGATTGCAGATACTGAGAGTTGACGTCTAAAACCCATTAACATCATTCAGAACTAACCAGAACTGACATGACGAGGTTAATTAACAATATTTAAACTATTTAAATTATCAAGAGAACCTTAAGTGGCATAAGAGCACTTGCACTTTCCACCTCTGCTTTAAATGAAACCCCCATATCTTCAAATGATGTGTAATTTAGAGTGGTAGGCCTATTACTAGTCAAGTCGTTGTTTTTGTTGTTTTTAAAGCAAAAGTGTTAAAAGATCAGTTGCACTGAGTAGCCTGGTTTAACCGTCACACATTTCCCCCATACACCCATCAGTGTGCACCGTATCACTGTATATTATAAAATCTCTGACTCATCATCTCGCCTGTTTGCTCTGCAGGACTCTCATATTTACAACCAGCAGACGTCTGCAGAAGCACAAGGTTCAGTTAGTTTACTTTAACATGTCTACTGTCATGTCTTCAGTTGTTTTTCTGTAAAATGTCTGAACTGAAAGGAGTTTTTCTGGTTTTAGTGGAAATACTCACCTCTATTTAAGCTGCTAGATTCTTCTGTAACCTGGAACAAGCATAAAACGCCACATTTTAGCATGTCTATGGGTTTTTACAGTTAAGTTAGAATTCCTATCTTATATTAAAGCTTATCGGATATACAGTTCTTATTATATAGATATTGTCTTTGCTGTATGACAAAACACATCCCCATTAGTCTCATATGTTTAGTGCTAATTATCAAAACCCTAAGAAGCGTTTTACTAGCTTAGCATTAGCATTGTTAGCATTTAGCCTAAAGTGCTGCAGCGTCTCAGTATACATCCTCATAGAGCTGCTAGCATCACTGTGGTGTTGTTGTGCTGCCATTTCACAGAGTTGTTTCCTGTAAATATGATAAATTTGAGACCCATATAAAAATGTCCTTCCTTTCTGTTAGAAATGGTTCTATTTTGTGTAACATGATTACAATTTTGTAATCTCAGACAATATTAGCTTAGCTCGCAAGCTAAGCTCAAAGGATTCGCTCAGTTTTCCTTAAAAATAAGTGGAAGTAGGGCCACGTCTGGTTTAGACAGCCACTTTTAATTTGTCATAAATGGATTTTAGCATCTTTAATAACACTAATACTTGTCCGATTACGGTCCATATCAATCAAGCAGTTTCTGAAATATTGTCCTAATAGGTGATTATGCTCATTAATACAAATTGGGCTAATTGTACAAATAACCCAACATATGCAAGTTAGAATACATCGATTTCTGAAATGCTGGGGACATATTTTAGGTTTTTCAACATAAAATATTGGGCCACTGAACATTTCTGGGTTCACAGTGCTGACAAGTAGACTGTTGGTGGTTTGAAGGTTGTGTGTGTGTGTTAATTTGAGTATAAAGATACTCTAAATGCAAAATACTTGTTTCTGTAAGAGTCCATTTGATGCTTTGTTATGACTAGTATGAAGTCAGCTATTGCTTTCTAGTGAACTCTGATAGTGTAGTTTTGTATGTTGACCAGCAGAGGACAATCCAGGTGAGGACACAGATGAACGTCTGGGATGAAGAAAACAGGGATCATCCATTATTCAAAAGATCAAGCTTTCCTCTTTCTGAGGAAACTCGAGGCAAAACAAACTCATTTTAACTCCTGCCATCAGATCACTGTTTTAAAAAAAAAAACTCTGACCTCAACAAATAGATTGAAATATCTTTCATACCAACCATTACTTAATTACCAAGCAGGCAAACTGCCAAGACGACCACAGGCCACAGGTTTAATGTACTTTGTTTCTTTCTACATCATTTGATTAATTACAGATCTGTTAGAAAACATATCACTTTCACAGAAAATGTGATTTCAAGACATTGTTTCAAAGCAGAATAAAATGCTCCCAAATCTCAAACTGTGATTTAAACAGTCTCTAAACTCTCCATGTTAATCCAGTCCAGATTTTATAAGTCAAAGTAAAATGATATTTGATCAGCATTTGAAACAGCAGTGAAATTTCCCCTTTTTTGTATTTTTGCACAGAGAATAAAGGTTTTACAGATCTGAAACTGGGTTTTAAATGTCTTTAAACCTCCTCTGCTAATCTAGTCTAAGTGTTTCGAGTCTAAGTTTAGTCATGTTTGATTTAGATCTGGGAAACTTAGCAGTGAATGTTCCCTTTTTATTATAAATAGGATAAAGGTTTACAGATGTGAAACTGGGTTTAAAAGTTACTATATTCTACAATAGTCAACAGTTATGTGATTACAGACCCATGTGTTTTAAAGGAGATGTTTTAAAGGACACCTTTACACAGGGGCAGTAGTTAGTTCAGGGCCTGATACCTGATGTGTTTTTATTCTGTGTGAGTGACGGACAGTAGAGTTATTCTGACTCTTTATGTTCTCTCAGACATGAGAATGACGTCCAGCACTTCAAAGTGATGAGGGACAACAAAGGCCAGTATTTCCTGTGGTCGGAGAAGTTCACCTCCCTGAACAAGCTGGTGGAGTTTTACAAAAACACATCCATCTCTAAAACCAGGGAGATCTACCTGAATGACGGCAGCTCGGACAGCAGGAGTCCGTCCTCGGTCATGTCGGTAAGAGATGCTTCATTTTACTCATTTTCAACAGAAAGACGACGGTTTACGCAGGAACATGATGCTGTAAAATAAGATGACAGGTTTAGGACATTATCAATTAATCTACCAGGTATTCCCTCAATTAATTGGAAAAAACAACATTTTCATACAAGTGTTATCATGAGATGAGATGACATGAGATAAAACTTCATTAAGGAAATTCTTGAGTGTTCAGTTTATATTCAGTTTACTGTCATAAAGATTAAGAAAACTAGAAATATTCTGATTTCGACAGCTGAAATTAATGAAATGTTTATGCTTCTACTCAAAAAACTTTAGAAACACTTTTTTATTACAGTATACAATCCCCATAAGGAAATGTACATTTTAAAATGGGTAAATCTTGGTAGGGTTGGTAGGGTCTTTAGTAGCAGGAGCTGTGCATGAATAAATGTTTACTGGAAGAGTTTGCTGCTTTAAATGTGCTAAATAATAATAATCTAACCTTTATTGATCCCCTTGGGGAAACTCCTTCTCTGCATTTGATCCATCCTATTCAAAGTTAACCTTAACTATACATACTAGGAGCAGTGGGCTGCTACGGTGCAGCACCCGGGGGAGCAGTCAGGGGTTAAGGGCCTTGCTCAAGGGCCCACAGTGGTGGTGACTGGGACAAGTGGTCGCTTTCACTTTCCCACCTCAACCTCTTGCCAGTCCAGGGACTCGAACCGGTGAGCCATGGTTACAAGTTCTCTTCACAAACCACTAGGCCACCACAAATAGGACTTAAAATAAAATAAAATAAACATTAATTAATGTATTTAATATAAAATTATTTAGGTAAATCTGTTGTAATGTACCTCTGTGACACTCGTAGATAGGACACCAAAGTTGCAAATAATACAATTAATTATGTGGTCTGTAAAATGTAAATCACAATTTATTGCATTTACTATGATAGAAACCACGAAACTTTAAAAAAACAGAAAATATTTACATTTGAAAGGCCTAAAACCTGCAACATTTTGCAATATTTGTTCTATAAAAGATAAATGACTTTATGCATAAAAAACAGATTAATTTGCTGATGACTAATAATTTATTTATTAAATAATTATTTATTTTGCACGGTGGCTCAGTTGTTAACACAGTCGACTCACAGCTACAAGATCCCCGGTTCACGTCCCGGTTAGGACACCTGGGATCTTTCTGTGTGGAGTTTGCATGTTCTCCCTGTGCAGCGTGGGTTTTTATCGGGTTCTCCGGCTTCCTCCCACAGTCCAAAAACATGCTGAGGTTAATTGATGATTCTAAATTGTCCATAGGTGTGAATGAGAGTGTGCTTGGTTGTCTGTCTCTATGTGTGGCCCTGTGATAGACTGGTGACCTGTCCAGGGTGTCCCCTGCCTTCGCCCGAGTCAGCTGGGATAGACTCCAGCGCCCCGCGACCCTACAGAGGATTAAGCGGTGTATAGATAATGGATGGATAATAATTTAAAATGTAAACGTAACCACATTTCAAGTGTTGTTTTTGACAGTAAAGCCCCTAAAAATTACTTCTAATTGTAGGTTATAGTCTTTTTTCCTATTGTCTACTCCACATGCAGTTGCATCATTGTCTCTGAAGACACAAATACAAATCTGATTATAATATTTATTATATAGATATTATATTTAGAAGGTATAGAGTGAAAATTTACAGCAATTGGCAGTTTTTTCTGTGGCAGAAGAGGATTTCTTGGAGTGACTGAGCAAATAAAAATAATGAAGTCATATCTGACAGTTTCAGTGTTGCATGGCGATGAAGCTGAAATAATAATCAGTTAAAAGTAGACAGCCTACCGAAGCGTATTGCATTCACTTGGGAAAAAAAAAAAAAGTTCTGTTTTTCGTTCAAATTTTTTTTAGCCCTGTTTTTCGTTCAAATTATTTTCAGCCCTGTTTTTCGTTCAAATTTTTTCAGCCCTGTTTTCCGGTGGGGCTGTTTCTGAATTATCGTGATACTTCGAAATCCCGCGAGAAAACCGTCAATCAGCAAGAGAC
>OMNN01031300.1:0-22036 GCA_900302755.1 Chromis chromis | reverse complement strand
CAGAGAGGACCATCACTTTAAGACTGGTGGGCCTTTGACTAAATTCTCCAAACTGTAAAATCAGGAGAAAACTGCTACATAAATCAGATTTTACATGAAAGGTTTGAACTTTCTGTTTAGTATCAGACAAGTTTCAAATCTCAGTCTTGGTAGTCTTTCTCACTGGATAAAAGCAAAGGAAATAATACAAACCTATGACACTCTGTGCCTTACATCCATCAAAATATCCTTCCATTACTATTTCCTGTCAATGAGTGGAGTCAAAGTGACACATTCAGGATAACAACAGACTATAAATGTTGAACAAAAGCAAACCAGAAAACTACAGAAAGCACAAAATGGAGGCTAAGGAGTGAGGGAAGCAACATGGGATGTCATTAAAGGGCAAGGGGTGAAAAGGCACGGTGAAGTGTTCTGGATCCTACATGTTCACATGGACATGGGAGGGGATTCCGCATTTTGGGAGTCAGCGGCTACACGGATTATTTTGCCTACTGCGTGACCTACAAATGAGCATCTCTGTGATGTCTCTATGTCCAGAAAGATCTGACATCAGGGTTACAACTAGGGCATAAACTGGGGGTTTTAGACGCAAATGTGATGGAGACAAAACAATGAAAAAGCTTTATCAATTTAGCAAAAAGAAGTTCGGAGTAAAGAAAATGAGGAGTGTGACAGAGGCAGAAAAGAAAACCCAGATACTGAAACAGAAAGAAAGAAAGAAAGAAAGAAAGAAAGAAAGAAAGAAAGAAAGAAAGAAAGAAAGAAAGAAAGAAAGAAAGAATGAAAGAAAGAAAGAAAGAAAGAAAGAAAGAAAGAAAGAAAGAAAGAAACTCAGTGCTGTTAAAGTAAAAGAGGCAGATGATTGGGAAGAATGGAACTGAGAGAGGAAAAGGCTTTGCTCCAGCAGTTAGTTCATACACATGCCAAAATGCAAACATAAGCATTCAGTGTTTCCCTGCAGAACTCAGGCCTGAAAACCCATAAACTCCCCAAATCCAGCAATCAGCCTGAATCATAATAATTTGAAACACTGACTGTGCAGTGTAACTAGCATTGTCTTAATTTGATGTACAATGCTGGAAATTACAAGTTAGCATTACATTGATTATATATGGCACAGAAAACAGAGCACTGGATTTGTGGGGCTTATGGGTGGGGGGGCGCACTACTGAGCTGAACTACTTCAGCTAAGGTTAGTGATGGTGCATTTTTATGCCAGTCAAACAGAAACACATTTTCAGTAAATACAAACACAAGCATAGAAATTTAAGTGTTTTCTTTTGTACGTATTTAATGAAATTAACCTCTAAGCACTTGGCTGCGGAATACTCCAAACTAGATTAAAACTGGCATTGTTTGTGCAGGCAAAATAGTAGGTTTGCAGCTAAAATGCAGAAGTGAATTTGGCTATGACTGCTTCAATGTAATGCTGTTGCTTATAATGTTTTTGTAGTGAGCATGACTTGAAGTGTTCTCCAGCTGGCGTAGACACTATTTAACAAACACACCTCTTGTCATCGTGACTAGAACATAAGTGGAGTATGAGAATACACAGTTTAGTTTGGAGTATACCCGCCTTAAATCATAATATTCTAAGGACATGCAGTCCATTCTCTCTACATGATACATAAGCCAATTAGATTTTTGTGTACTGCTGCAGGTCATGCCTACTAATATATAATTCATAGACCTGTTGTAAAAGAAAAAGACACATTACAGTGCTGGAAGTAGTTTCTGAGAGCTGATTAAGGGCAACGACGTGCCAATATATTCACTTAGGTAATAGCTTTAGTCACTGTGCCATTTTACTTCTGTCTGCGGCAAGCACAACTCACTATTTAACTACATTTGAAACATACTGATGTCAATGCCAATTTCACACATTAGTTCTCCATCATTCAGGGCAGTGTAATTGGATTAAGTTGTGTTAAATGTTGAGAAAGACCTAAGCAATCGCTCATTCCATTTACTGTCTGTGTAAGTATGTGTACTATCAAGTAAATGTACTGTATATAAAAGAACGGTAGCATATTAAAGTGCTGCCTTGAGCTTTTCTAAAAAAACATCTAACCAATCAAAATAGTAATAGTAACAGGGACGGCTGGTGGCCCCTGTGGTTAGACCAGCTGTCACTCACCATCCTGATGAACACGCATGGCTGAGGCTGTGATGTCAGTGGTGACGTTGAAGTATGGCAGCCACAAGTCCTGGCGACACAAAGTTTTTCAGTGTCATCCACTTCATGAATATGTTCTCAATGACTGATTCAAAAACACGATCGTCATGTCTTCCGGCAGAGTGTACTGCAGTTGAAAAAAATTGATTTTATGTCACATTCTCTCACCTCAGCTTGCTTGTCCTGGAACACTTTATAGATGCTGGTGTTGAATGCAGAGCCAGAGAACATGGAGGTAATGGGGTAGGTGAGGTCCAGGACTGTTTTAAACACTGAATTCATTGCCTGTTAAACAACAAAATATAGAGTCAGATTCTTGTTCAGGAGTGTGAGGCTTTTGTTTCTTATCATTTTCATTCTGATAAAGGCTGCTGCGTTAATTTGAAAAAACAATAATTTTTGGAGCTAACTTAGAAAATATCCTCGCATACAGATAAATTACTTGATAACATTAAAGATATGTACTGCACCTTGGACCACTCTCTGGCTCTCTGTTTGGTTCGGACGGCACTCCTCTCCTCAGCATACAGTGCACCAATGAATGAGCCAATTGAGGTCCCACCCACTATGTCAATAGGAATCCCTGCTTCCTCCATAGCTTTTATTACACCCACATGTGAACAACCTCTGCATGAAGGAAAGCAAATATGTTAGACAACAGGCAGGTGTATAAGATGACAAATGCAATTCCAACATTAGAATCTAAACAGTACAAATCACTAGAGTTTCAAAACAGAGGACATGAACTCATTTTTGTAATGTTGCTTTACTTTGAGTTTACGGGGCAAAAAAAGGTGTATATTCACATTAGAACTCTCTACCTGCAATGACACACACAAAGGTAAAGTGAAAGGCAGCTTTGGTTTGCTTAACAGGATTAGACAGCTTATTGTGGCTCAGATCTCAGTGACTCTACTCACCTAGCTCCACCTCCTCCCAGCACAACGGCGATGCTGTTTCCGGTCAGGACTCGGGCCAGCCGAGAGAAATCACTGTGTCTGTCTGCCGTTTTCTCAAACACCTTCTCATATACCTCCCTCTGTGCAAACATTAAAACACAAACTGCTTTATATGGTAAATTGACAGAAAACAGCTAGATAATCTGGTAAAAGTTGGCTTCATACCAGTTTGCTGGGACTGCGTCTGGAGAAGACCCTGCGGGGACACTTGAGGTGGAGATGTCCTGAGCACCAGCTACGCATGTTGAGCCACTCAACCGTCCTTGAGGGGCCAGGCCCATCCTCTTTGTGCAGAAGGACCAGCTGCTTCAAAGCCCGGACTGCTGTGTTCTCCAGCATCTGCTCCAACTGGATAGAAAGACAGGAGTGGGAAGAGAGTTAGAGTGGAACTGTTACTATTACATTCTTCTCTTCCCAGTTCCTCGGCCGCACAGACACATACTTCTCCCAGCGCAGGTTCCTGGTCGCCCAGGCCAACAATGAGGATGCAGTCAGCCTGGCGGATGCAGCGCTGTGTCCATGGGGTCATGCTGTTGTCAGTCTGGTACAGGACAATACGATTGATGTCCTCCTGCTGGGCCAGCCAGCCAGAGAGACGATACTCATGTATACTGATGGACAGAGAAGAAAGGTAAAGGTGAGGATATGGAACAGCATTTTAATTTATCAAAACAGACACAGTGAATGAGAGGATTTTAATGAACAAGGACAACAAAAGACTAACAACTGTATATGTAACAGGGAAAAGGGAATAACGATAGACAGAACAAATGAGTAATACAGTAAGTACAGTCAAACTAAAATGGCAAAAAATAAAGTGGAAGATGATTAAAATAAAAGGTGGCAGTTGGCTTTTGTGTCGATGATAAGATTGACTCTCATTATCAGACTGACCTGTCCAATGCAGAAGCACCCAGACGCTCTCTGATTATGTCACTGGTTAATAGTAGAGTGGGTCCTACAAGTGTCAAACAGAGGCAGTTTAAACTGTATGAATATAATAAACATGAAATAACATCCATGTGTCTTTCAATCTGCTTTACTTAAACATGCTGAATTAGGATGCAGCTACATAGAAATCCAGCAGTCCCACAAAAAAAGGACAAATAGAAAATCAGTGTGTCTACCAATGGCACTGAGGGCATGGCTGAGCTCCAGGTTGAACGCGTTGATCGGCACTTCATCACAGACGGGCAGCACAGCCACAGTGGAGAGGTTGCTGGCAGGGTTGGTGACATCTGCACTTGTTGCCATACTGGGTAGACTAAAGGCTGAACCTGGAAGACAGAAACACAGTGTGAAAGGGAAGCATGTGAGAAAAGAATGAGGGTGGAGTAAGAAAGACAGGGGGAGGAAGTTATGTTCAGGTAAACTCTTTCTCATCATCATCTTACCTGAGAATGGCCCACGACCCTGCTGAAGGTTACCAAGAATCTTCTGACCTAACAAGTGGATCAACCTCGTCACCACCTAAACACAGAAATGAAACCTTAGTATTACACAGTACACACCACTTCGACCACGGTTTCATCAAAAAAGTCACGTACCTGTGGATATCGTCTTTTGATGTTGTTGAGTGTTCCCTCGGGCAGTTTAACCAGCTCTGTGTCTCTCACAGCGTGGACAGTGGTGGCTCTTGGCTGCCTGGTCAAGGCCTCCACCTAACAAGTAAAGCAGGACATCACAAGGTTCCATTTTAAAACTAAATGGTGTGAGCAACAGCAAATTAGTAATGATAATAAACCGTTGTCAACATTTAACCCTACATGACGGGGCTAGTCAGTTACTCAAAACTGGGCAAAAACATATGAAAGAACACTTTTTCTTGTATAAAAAGACATCTGACCCAAATTGTGGTGTAGAATATTGCACCCATGTTGCATTACAAGCAGTTCTCACCACACCAATGAGGTCTCCTCTTCCATATTCCCCCACCAGTTCTTTCTTGCCATTTGCTTTGCGGATGACTGAACGCAGACGTCCATTCAGAACAATGTAGGTGCAGTCTGACTGGTCGTCCTGTCTGTAGATGGGGAAAAAAATTATTTTACAGTAACCATTACAAATAAATTGTAAAAGAATAGAGACAATGAAAATAATTGTGATAAAACAAGTCAGTGATCAAGCATTGTTTGCACATTGAAAACAATTATTTCTTTATATGTCTGTCCAAAGTAAAGTTGAGAGCAGAGTACCTGTAGAGGGCTCTACCAGCTTCTACAGCCATCCAGTCAATAGCAAAGTCCATCTGCCTGACAAAAGCAGACATGCGGATGGCGACCGTATGAGCTGCACTGAGCACCACACTGGGCTGCTCCCTCATGATCCTGCAGGGGGCAGCACACAGAAAAGCCACTGAGATAACAAAGACTTACTTATTCCACCATGAAATATGGTCAAAGCAAAGAAATGAGGCAAATGTTGTGGACTCTTGCAATGCAGAAAATTTCAATTTGAACTTTGGTGCTCTGGAATAATGCAAGAATTGTATGTTATAAATGGCCACTGGTGATTTGTCAGTATGTCTGTGAAATAATCTCATAATTTGTACATTTTGCACAATAATGTTTGCTGAGAGAAAAGCTGAATGACTCACTCATAGAAATCTGACTTTGAGATCTTCAGGTAAGTACAGTCTCGGACAGCCTTGATGGTAAAAATAAGGGGCTCTCCAGTGAGCACAGCGAGCTGACCCACCATCTCTCCCGGGTGGGTCACAAACAAGCAGACGGCTTCCTGCTTGTTGATCATCCGCTGGTAGACATGCAGACAACCAGACAGGACAAAGTGCAAACTCACGTCCTTACGAAGTGAAAATAGGAAGAGAGAGAAAGCAGAAAAGGGAGGACAAAAATAACTTATTGAATTATTTCACACATTAGATCTTTTTTTTGCAGTGATTTACTATATCTGACTACTATTCTTGCTACTGCTTTACTACTACAGCTTGAAGGAGACGGATCGATTTTTTAAAAAGCAGGTCCAGTGTGTCTTGTGTAAAGTACCTGGTCTCCCTGTCTTGCCAAGACGGCTCCAGCTTTTGCATGATGCAGAGTCACTCTCCCATTTAACAAGGCTGGGTCCTGAATTGGAGAAGACAGAAAGAGTTTTAAAAAAAAAAATCAAGTCAAGCAGTAATAAATGGTGAAGTAGAGTGGAAGGACAATATGGACGGAATGTCTTCATTGTTCTTTGCTGTAGACAATTCTATAACATGTATTTAACGTATCATACTTTGATCTAGTTACAGTAATGGGATATTTCGAAAGATTAAGTGTAGCAATACCAACTCAGAGGCACACTGCGACACTTTACCACATATTGCATCAAATAAATGGATACAACTTCCCATCACAGATGTAGCACAGAAGTCTTGAGTCTTTGACTTTTCTAATGCAACCACATGGAAACTCATTTCCTAACATCATTTTGTCACAACAAAATGCATCCAGTAAAATAGTTGCAGCTAGTGATGGTGATGATGTCATGTGAAGTAACAAAATAACAGTAAAACACAATGTGTGAGCAAACAACAAAGTAAAACTAACCTCAATCCTCATGAGTTTGAGGACCTCTTTTTGAGCTTCTTCGAACAGAGCAGCACTGGATCGACTGGATACAGGTGTAAAAATATTATCCACAGCTGGCTCTTCCTCTGGATAAAGGTAGATCCCTGATGGAACTTCATCTACTGTCACCCTCCTCTCACGCTGGTCCTGGGATATGGACTGCAATTACACACATAATCATTCATTTTGAAATAGTACAACCTCCTGTTAAAACAAGAAATCTGCATCTACTAAAAACTATGAATTATCACTGTAGTGTTTTTTGCAATGTGTCAGATATTATCATATATGTAGCTAAATTTGACTTAATTTTAAATATTGTTAGGTTACTTATATTATTTTACTGTTATTCATACCCGATGGAGTAACCTTTATTCTGTGTTCACTAATGCCAGAGTAGTTGTTTATGCAGTTACTCAGTTTTATGTCAGGGAACCAATAAAGTCGACCTTATCTCATTTGTGTACCAAGATCCAGCAGTGTACTGACCCGAGTAAAGGTAGGAGGAGTGTTGCCATCCTCTGCAGAGACAGAAATCCTTCCTCTTTCATATGCCATGTCAAAGTCTGATCTCAGACCTTTCTGTATACCTGTACAAACAATATTTAGACAGCATTTTTTAGTCTTGAATCAACAACTAGGCGTGGTTAGGCAAAAATAATCCATTTTAACTTAGGTTGATGCTTATGTTTGAGAACAACATATTAACTGCCTAATAGTCCAAAAACTGAAATGTATTGCATATTTGAAAAACAAGTCATCAATCTACAGCCATTTTCATGACCCAGATTAAGCTTTATGTACACACATTTCCATCTGACGCAATATTACGGTGAAAATATCTATAAAAATCACAAAAAACTAACAAATCAATCTTTAAACCATCCCATCCAATCGTCCTATGAGCCTTTTGGTGAGCAACATCAGAAATGACCAGATAGTGTTCACATCTGTGTTCAGTGTGTAGAAACAATAGTAGAAAAGCTAACTTTATTGCATCTTGTAGTACTGATTTGTCCAACGCAATATGTAGGCATCTAAAGATTAGAAACAGAAACCAAATGGGGCCAAAAAAGTTGAATGCAGACAGAGCAGTAAGTCTGACATGCTCAAACAAAACAAATCCTAATCTCTATAATTTCAAGTGTAAAATGAGCTTGCCTGTCTTTACTGTCATAACAACATTACTCAATCACAACCCTGAGTTCATTTCACCTGCTCAACTTTGCATGCTCGACAACATCGCCGCTATCACGTCTTAACATCTGTAATTACAGCCATAAAACCTTCTGTCTTGACATGTCCATTACCTGCAATGGGTTGAGCTGGTTTTGTTACAGCTACAGTAACTGTTCATACCTGACCAAAATAAGCAGCCTAAAAGGGATCCATAGCATAAATACATTAGACAGTGACTGAGGGGAACATGCTTTAAGATTAGGTACATATATTGTGCGTATTGGAGATTGCTATAACATCAGGAGAGGTCAGAGCAGCCAAACCTTTTGTCACATAATTCAGCTAATCATTTTCTTCAGGAATGTTTTTGTGCAGTTTCTCAAAGTAGCACATTGCACAGGAACAAAATATTCTGTTATTGGCAAAGCTAAAGAACAGCGAGACAATATAATCTCTCTGAACAGGAGAGAAGTCTCTCACCAGCAATGTCCACAGGCATGGAGATTGTCCTACTAAGAGTTGGCACCGTTCCATCCTTCCCTTGTTCTCCTCCTGTGAATAAATAAAATGTGCAGCATTAATCAGTAAATGAAAAGCAAAGCGAGCAGTGGCAAAAAAAATATAAAGCTTTACTTAAAACCTGTATATGGGTTCAGTTTCTCATATTTCGTGAGTGTCTTTAGCTGTATATCTATACAGTACCTGCAGCTTCACCCTTAATGGCAGCTTCCCGATGCTCCTCAGGCACTGTCAGGCTGCCAAAGCGCTTGCCATGACGGACAGGACTGGTGCGAGTAACGTGGGGTGATTGAGGTGGCAGGCGCGAGGGCTGCATTTCCTATAAGACGAATGCGAGTAGTATATAAATGATGTATGTGAGGTACACAGTTTAATGGAGTGTGTGTTGGGAAAGTGGAAACCAAGACACAACTATAGCATTTGATGACTCAAATCATAATAAAAACTGTATGTGTACTACTGAGCACGTTAGGTTCCAGGACAAAAGGGCAATGAAATGCATGACTGTTCCTGGGACAAGCTGGGACCAAGTGTACCAGAAACATCTCTGTTGTATCAAATCTGGCTAATCTGTTTCCAATTTGATGCCGCGTTCAGTTTGCTCTGAGCCCACGTATTCAAAGATACATATCAGTGTTTCAGCAGTTGCCATGTGGTGATTTTGACTCCTTTGAATAACTTATTCACATAATATAATCCTCTTGTTAGCAATTTGCAGACATCCAAGGCTCTCTATAAATCTGTTGACAACTTCACTGAGCTGCTTTCTTTTGTCATAGCTGGTGATTTTAACACACTGATTATCTCGAAAGCAAACCTGCAAAGGAATTCCATGGTTTACTTGGAACTTTTGATCTGTTCCACCATGTAAAAAGGCCCACACACATTTAGCATTTGCCGTCAGGAATGTTGGCCCTTCTCCTAATACCCAGACCAGATCAAAGAATGTATATCAATGAGCACAGTACCAGACCACTGCTGCAGCCATACAGAATCAACTTGGATAGACTGACTACATTCATTGCTATCAATAATAAAACTCTGGAGAAGTATTTCTGTTCTTCTGCCTTCTATTTTGACATCCTGCCAACCAGATGTTCAAAAATGTTTTCAAATGTGTGTTGATGGGCTGGAAACTGTCATTAGCACACTCTAATCAAGCATTTTTTTCAAAATCACTCAGTACTGCAGCTGGTAAGCCCCTTCTAAAGAAAGGTATAACTTTTTATTGCACATGCAAATGTAGAATCAGGTTTCAAAAAATATGACAGCACTAGGACTGCACTGATAGAGGTGTTAAATGACATTTGTCTGAATACTTTATTTAGGAAAAAGCAGGTGGGATTGTCCACTACAGCCTTTAGTTAGTTTAAATCATACTTTGGCAAAGGCTATACTGTTGGAGCATCACCATGGCAAGTGAAGCCCCCAAAGGTTCAATTCTTGGGTCAGTGTTAATTAACCTGTGCATGGTCTGTCCTGATCAAACAATACATGAGAGTGAAATTGCTTATCACAGCCATTTAGACACCATTCACATTAACTTTGTTTAATGCTTAGAACACACTGATGCAAGGAAGGAAAGTTAGTGTTTGATTCCTGAGTTGTAAAGATGAAAACTAAAATCAGAAATCTCTGTACGCATCAGCAGCGACACGAGGGCAGTGAATAAATCAGCATCTCAAACAAACAGCAAGAACTGGATCAAACAAGATTTAGACAAGCTCATTCCTTGCCTTCATCTGCAGCAGGATGAATTGTTTTCCCTGTTAGACAACTTGAGCTCATTCAGACCACAGCTGCCAAAGTTCTAACAAGAAACAAGACAACTAAACATATTACTCCTCTTTAGTCTTTCCATTGGTTTCCAGTACCTGATGCTGCTTTATGAATCACCCAAAGTACATTTCTGATCTCCTTGAATAATATGAACCCATTAGTAACAGTGGGTAATTACTCAAATTAAGTGATTAATCTAGATTAAAACTTTGTAACAAACCTCATTTTACTCATGTCGATACATTTGACAAATTGTTTTTACACAGGCAGTTAGCCCATCCCAGAGCTGTCAGTCAGTGTGTCCTTGTGATCTTTATGTCCACACACACACCCACACACAGATGCGGTTGGCATGCTCCCACCCTAGCTCGCAGCTATGAGTCTTAAGTAATTTAAGTTAAGAAGGAGACACAAGTACAGTGAAAATCAGCCTAGTGAAAAACAGTAGCAGTCCCAGGTGCAGACGAAGAAGAACTGGCACCAAAAAAGAAGAAGCCATGGCATTCCTGTGGGCATACTTGGCTTCAGTAAACACAATACAGAACAGAAGAAAGCTATATGCAAATGCTGCAAGGAAAAATGTTGCCACTCTGAAGGGAACACAACAATCTGTTTTGTATGTTTTGATGCTTTTCTTTGCCCGTGTAAAGTACTTTGAATTGCCTCTGTGTTTAAAATGTGCTATATAAATAAAGCTGATGATGTAATTGATGATTGAAACCCTTTACAAATGTCAAACCACATTGCGCACAGATGTTTGCATGGGAGTCTCTGGTGCACTGTGTATGAATGCGTCTGTGTGTGTGAGAAAACTTACATGACTAAAGAGCTCATTGGTCAGACCCAGGTAGTTGTGCAGAGCTAGGACTGTTACTCTTTGGAGACGAACCATGATAATCTGAGCAGACACAACAGGAAATGAGTTATTAGATGAAAACAGACAGATGCTATTATCAAGACCACATCATGTCTTTGAGAGCATAGGTTTTTTAGTCTACAGTACATTATGTTAAACTCGAATCAGTAATTGGGAGTCTAGTTAATCCACTAAGTGAAAAGTAGAGTAAATACTGAGATACGAATACAAAGCAAACACAACTCACCTGTACTACTCGCACTAAGCTCTCAGGGTACTTCTCAAATATAGACAGGAAGGCCTCTACAGGTAAACGGAGAACAGTGGAAACCTCTGCAGCCCGTGCTGACACTGTTCTGTAAGGCTTCTGGTGGCCCTGCAAACAAAGATCCCAAAAAAACTCTTCACATTTTCTGAATCTACCTGCATTTACAGAAGCTCTTAAGTGGGATTTTGCTTCTCATAGTAATTGAGTTGTTACACAGTTGAAAAAAAAGGGAAGTCTTCAGGGTTAATATCATAGCAGCCCTCTACATTTCAGACAGACTATGTAACCATTGCAATGGTTAAAAACTGAAGCACGACTAAATTACAAGTAGCGATCAATGTGTGAGTCATATCCATACCAGTGGAAATGGTTTGTTAAGTCATCTGGTGATGTGAGGATGAAATAATCTGGCAGGAAGTGGGTGGGGTACAACACAGTGACGTAAAAGCACGTGTCTCATATGACAATGTGTGAATTATGTGTATGTGTGTGTACTGAGAAAGCCCATAGGTGTGACGCATCACCTTTGCTTGTGCAGCTTTGTGAGTGTGCCAAGAAGTGGGTGTGACTTACTGTGATGACATCCAGAATGCTGAGGAGGCTATGGACACTGTCTCCTGGGAAGACCTCCTTCACCACACTTTCTTTGCCATCCTGGAAGTAAAGTAATAAGACATTTATATTTGTGTACACATCAACCAACTGCTGTTTTTTGTTATTTTATTTCAATGAACTTGAGTAGCTACACTCTTATAGTGACATAGATAAACCCTGCACTAGTATCTCAGTGAGGACAAAAATCCCAGGTAAGACTTGTTAAATAGCCTTGAAATTAAATACTGGCTTTAATATACTTAGAGAGCAAGAGATTGTCTAAGTCAAATGTTAGCGTTAATGAATTCCTAAAGCCAAAACTCCCATTTGTTAAGCACCTAAGTAGATTTACACCCCTGCAGGTGTGTGCGTGAGCTTGCATTAGGTTTTACCACAACATACATGAAATTCACAGGTAAAAAGACTAAAAGGGATACACATGCATACCGCTCCAGTAAGGCACAATTCTAGTTTTCCATCCTGAACCACGTAGATGCTGCTGTCGGGCTGGCCTGGCCTGAAGACATACTCCCCTTGTTGGAATTGCAGAAACACCATGTGTTTGCACAGCTCCAGGAAGAGGGGCTTCTCAAAGTGGCCCAGCACACTGCAGTGGAGGACAAAAGAGAGGTTAGGAGGTGCACACATGTCTGCAAACAGGTGTGTAACCACTTGGTCTGTACAAATAAGCAGTGAACAGCTAATGTGGTCTGTCTGAGTATAGTTGTGTATTTGCAGTACCTATAAAAAGTATTCTCCCCCCTTGGAACTTTTCTGTTTTTATCGCTTTTTAACATTGAATCATGGTCACTTGGTTCTTTTTGACAAGAGTCTACAAAAAGAGAATTTTTTATATCAATGTGAAAACAAATTTGTACAAAGTAATGTCAATTAAGTAAAATATAAAATGTCAAATAAGTGACTGCATAAGTATTTGCCCCCTTTATGTCAGTATTTAGTAGATTTACCTTTGTCCACAAATAAATCAATAAGCCTGTGTGGATAGGTCTCAATCTGCACACTGAAATTTTACTCCATTCTCCTTTGCAAAACTGTCAAATTGCACATGGACTGTGAGTGAACAGCCATTTTCAAGTCCAGCCACAAATTCTCTATTGATCTTTTCCAAAGCTGCAGTTCTTTTGCAGACTGCATCAGGTTGTCCTCCAGGATTTCCCTATACTTTGCTGCCCTCATTTTACCCTCTACCTTTACAAACGGCCTGCTGCTGAGAAGCATCCCACATTATGATGCTGCCCCCACCATGCTTCACAGTAGGGATGGTGTGTTTGTGATGATGTGCAGTGTTTGGTGTCTGCCAAACACAGCATCTAGTCTGATGGCCAAAAAGCTACTTTTTGGTCTCATCAGACCCAAAAACTTTCTTCCAGCTGACTTCAGATTTTTCCCAAATGCCTAGGCAAACTCTAGTCAAGATTTAATGAGTTTTTTTTTTTGTTTTTTTTTACAATAGTGGCTTTCTTTTTGCCACTCTCCCATAAAGTGTCAACTGGTGAAGAACTCGTCAACAGTATGCACAGTCTCTCCTATCTCAGCTGCTGAAGTTTGTAACACCTTTAGAGGAATTACCACTTACCAATTAGAGGAAGTGTCTTGGTGGCCTCCCTTACTGGTCTCTTACACAGTCACTCGTGTTTTGAAGACAGCCTACGGTGCCATATTCCCTCAATTTCTTATTGATGAATGTAACTTTACTCCACAGGATATCCATGGACTTAGAATTTTTATTGTATCCATATTCTGACTTAGACTTTTCAATAACCTTTTTACAGAGTTGCTAGGGGCGTTCTTTTGTCTTTGTGGTGTAGTTAAAGCCAGGAGTACTGATTCACCAGTGACTAGACCTTCCAGATGCAGGTGTCTTTATAATACATTCCCTTGAGACACATTCCCTGCACTCAGATGGTCTCCACTTCAGTAACTGTCTGAGTTGCACCAGTTGTTTGCACCTGTGTTGAATTAGGTGAGTCACTTTAAATGGGCTGAATACTTATGCTGTCACTAATTTTACCTTTTATATTTTTAATTACTTGCCATTATTTTGTACAAATCAGTTTTTATTTGACATGAAAGGGTCTGTTTTTGTAAATTATTGTCAAAAAAAAGACAATTAAATTGAGCATGATTCAAAGTTACAAAGCAATAAAAGAGGGGTCAGCACGTTTTATAGGCACCGTGACTGAACTTTATGAGCACAGCTCAACTGCTGCTTCATAACAGAACCACACATCACAAAGGCATTCCAATAGGAGCAATGCTCATGTTTAATACTAACCAATCATGAAAATCAGCTCTGTACTGAACAAACAAATTGGCCCCTTTGAACACTGTGTTTTATAGTTCATAATAACACAATTACATAGACATACAGATGACAAACCTACCGGACATTTTTGAGCATGTAGAGCACCTCAGAGGGGAGGTGGGAGTTAGCCACATCAAATTCGGTAAGGTCTGCCTCCAGCACCGAGGGTGGAGGCTCCTTGGCCTGAAGGGTGGGCACCTCCTTCTTAAAGCGCAGGATCCTAAACAAGTAAGAGACAGGGAAACAATGGGATAGAGAGAGATTAGAAGATGGGGAAGAGCATGAACCGCTAGTTATCAGCATGTCAGTGAAGTGAAAAAGGCTTATGATTATTGGCTGTTGTGAGCCGTCTAGTGTACTTTTTGGCAATGTTGAGCATCTTCTGCTTCTTCTTTAGGCGTGGCCGAGAGGAGGAGGACGTACCCACCAGGGAAGAGGTAGACTGGGAGACCTGTTGGGAAACATTTGTGGTTTAAATGTTATTCTCGTTGTATTAGTTCTGCATTATGTGCTATACTGGAATGGTAGAAAAATTACATGTGACTCTCTGTGATTAAGAGCCAGTTGCAAACTGGCTTTTTAAATGATTATCATTTTCAGTCACACACTTACTTTACGCATGATCTTTCTCCCGTAGAACATGACTTTGTCCCTCTTGCGAAAGCGGTATTTGGGTGCCTCCTGAGCTTCTAGGTCTGTGAAATAGGATAAATGAAAAATTAAGGATTGAACTACATACAACTAATTGATGTCTTCTCAGTGCATGCTTCTTAGCAGTTACTAACTTCGAAGCTGGATCCTCCGCAAGATGAAGAAGATGAGGATGGCGATGAGGACTATGGCGATACCTGCACCAATCACCATCCCCACCATCTGAAGAGAGAGGAACAAAAGAAGGAAGTTGAAGATGGGCATATAATTAAATAAAACTAAGGTACTGAATTTATGTCTGCTGTTTTAATGCATATATATTATCAACTTTAATACCTACTATTGCATTATTATTTAATCTATCTGTGTTATCTAAGTATTAGTTAGCAAAAATGTCACCCTTGTTTTCTGACTTTAGCTAAGGTGAGACATGTATGGTGGTAATGCTATTCCCTACAGGCGTGTCCAAACAGCATCTAAATGAGGGCAATGAGAAAAGAGAAACAATCCCAGTGAAACCTCTTTGCACACTCACCATGCTCGTCTGTAGTTCTTCCTCCACAAATGTCTTGATGTTATTAAACCCGTCCTAATGTAACAAGGAAATTGCAGAGACATATTACTCATCTGAAAAGGAAAATGTCAAAACCTCTACAATCAGCATGCTAACGGCTTTAGGCTGAAACGTAGCTACATGAAGCTAGAGCCCAAAGGCTCCAATTCCACTGAAGTGTAGTGGAATGTGGGAATTTGTCCTGGAGGCATGTCTGGCTAGGAGAGGGGGATAAGGAAGTAGCATCTCATCAGATCTTCTCCACACTTGTGCCTTTACTTCCATTTTTCCCACTATTAAAACAGAACACCACACAGAGCTTCCCAGCTCTGCCTCGTTTTTATAGACACAGGGCTCCAGATGTGTAAAGCTGCTGAGCTCACCAGCAACAAAAGACCCAGCAGGTATTTATCACTAATGTTTGGTAACATAAAACTAAACACTTTTTACTATTCAAAACAACACTGTCAGTGCAGGGAGTGCAAAGATCCTGTGGCCAAAATAAACTTGTTTTTATTAGTGTGTGTATGTGTGTCTAAGTGTGTGCTTGACTAACAAACCATCAGATACAGTATTGTAAGAGCAAGAGTAATAGGTTTTTAGTGCTCTGGCTGACAGCCAATGAGATGACATATCTGTAATCCGTGGTTATTGATTAGTGTGATGAGCTAAGGGCTGTTTGGCAGTAAAAGGCCTAAGCTGGATACAGGGGATATTGACAGTGGGGCTGACAAATGGTGAGACTATAGGGAACATGTGCACACGGAAAAGCATTTCAGCTGGTCTGGTAAGTGTATACTCGTGTGCAAATGTCTGAAGGCGATGTCTACAACAAATTGACAAGAAAAAAAAAGTCATACAGTGCATGCATAAGAAACGATGTGTTTCTGGAAAACAGAGAAACAAAGAGGGCACAGCCTCAGCTCAAAATTCCCAGTGACTGTGGGAATTCTGCTTCGTTGTGGGTCTATTATGACCTGTGACTGTGGCTGTTTGAATCGACAAGTTCAATTGAGAAAGAAAGTCTCAGTTTACCGGCCACATTTATCCGACCAATGTTGGGAAAGGTTGATCTTAATACTGACTTTAAAGGATGCATTGTTGTTATAAACTGCTGTTGTGTCCTGTGCTGCTAGTTGGCTGTCATTTTAGTTCTGTTTATGTCACTAAACATGTACCCTTAAAGGAACTGGCTGTTACAAGCTAAAAGCACAGTGTTTTGTGCTGGCACAATGGCTGCTCCCATTGTTTTTGTTTGTGAGAGACTTTTTGTTTGCTAAAGTAAGCATTTCTCTGCAAAGGCATACTCTGGGGTCGGACTTGCAAAATTGGCATGATAGACAAGGCTTCTCCATTTTTCTGAAACTCATTTTTGTCAGCCCACACACTGATATTTCAGGGATGCATTTACTTGAACACCAAGGTTTTATCTCTTGGCCCCATGTGTTTAATATATATGAAAATAAATATAGTAAACCTCTGGAATGTCTCCTTGGACCTCTTGTTCCGAGGTACTCTGTCCCATTGTAACCCTGTTTCTTCATAGGGATGGTCCATCAACGGCCACTGGAAACAAAGACAGACATGAGTACTCAACAGAAAGCATGGCAGGGCACTGAGGAACCATGCAAGGAAAAAGCCACATATGGGGAGCTCATCCACACTGAGAGGGATCACAGCCCACGCCCACAGGGAGCACCGCCACCACAGAGACCTACGACCCAGATAGACCGGGGTAGACTCCACACATGGTGCAGAGCCCCCCAGTCCTCCGGGCCTAAGGGGTCTCCAGGACGACCCCTGCCGTGGGCAGACCAGCCACATCTCCCAGCATGGAGGCCCCCCATGAAGAAACACTAGAGCTAAAAACTAGTAGGGTAGAATAAAAGAGCTAAAAGCTAACAAACAGTAGGATAGAATAAAAACAGGCCTGAATTAAAAGAGTAAAAGAAATCAGTTAAAAGCCAAACTAAAAATGTGAGTCTTGGGCCTCCTTTAAAAAAAAAAAATTAACTTAATGGTGGCTGAATTCTATTAAGCTGCTTCAGAGGAGTGCTACTGTGCATGTTGGCTCACTGTCACAATATCATGGCTTACTGGGACACTTAATACTTCAATTTGTAAGGCCTGTACGTGTGTGTAGCTGCAGCCGACAAATGTGAACAAACACCTAGCTCGTCTCCTACAAAGTGGCCACACCACAGTTTATACGATCAAGAACATTTCCTATTGTTACTGTGGACATGCATGCACATGAACAAATTGTTCCAAGATACAGTAAAACCAGTGAGAAGAGAGCAGGAAATGTGGTTTAAAGAGAGCGAGATGTTGTTAGCACACAGCCTTGCCTTCGGGCAGACAGTGTGGATGTCCCTGACTAAACTGTTTGAATTCTTAACTGTCTGGTTGTAACAACCATACTTAATCTCTCCTTCAAAATCGCTTTAACTGTGCACTGCAGACAGAGAGGGATCAAATTATTGCATCCTACAACAGCATAGTGCAGAGGACACCGAGCCAGGCTTTTGTCTCTGTCACACACAAACACAGCAGGCTCTCAAGATAACAGATAAAAACCTATCCAGATGGTAACCCCTTCCCCTCGTTTTATCCATCCCTCCCCATTCACCCCAAAAGGGATGATCTCCTTGTTGTCCCAGTAAAATGATGCCATCTCTATTAGGGATTTAGACAGGATAGTTAAGGCATCACAGTCTGATGAAACAAAATCAGATTGAAAAAAGAAACGTTTGTTGGCACAGTGTCTCAATACAGTTTCTTTTTTTTGTGTGAGTTTATGTCATTATGAGTTAGTGCAATTGATCTTTGCAAGGAACCAGATCTACATTATATATATACACACACACCCTGGGAGATACACACTGAGCTAATGCACAGAAGAAATAATTCCTAAAGTTCATCCAGGCTGGCTGCATACCACCATCACTGCCCACGTCTGTCAATACAGCCTGATTCAGCTGACACAGGCATACATGCTAAAGCAGGGACAACAAGCTTCATTCACCGTCTATAGACAAATATACAGCTATACTAGCTTAGCTCACTGAGGTCAACAGATTTCCCACTCCTACTCTGGCAACTCCAGCAGAAAGTGAGGCTGAAGGGAAAACAAGCTGGCGAACAACACAGACTCTATGTTTGCTGAGGGCATACAAAGTAGGCTACTGCACTAGCATGAAGAAGCCTATAAACAAGCAAGCGTCTCATGGCTAAGAAAAGACAGGACAATAGCCATAGGACACAACAGCTTTCATCTAATGGATGTCTGAATGCGTGCCAATGTTGAGTGAAGAGAAGGGGGGAACATCCCATTTAATCTAATAATAAACTGTGATGCAACTAAATCAGAATCACTGATTCAATATAATTCATTACACTGAATATTGCTCTGCTGTAATAAATAATGACAACAACAAAACCTTTTGTTTACTCTTTTCACAGCCTTTTAATTATCATTCTGTAAATTCTTTTCCCACCACAGTTTCTAAGAGTGACTTCTTCAAATGTCATGTTTTGTCTGACGAGAAGAATTTTTTTTCACTATTTCTGCTTGAAAAATGGCCTAAATTAGCAGCTACATAGTGAGCAGCTAGATAGCTCAGTGACTAACACCCCAGACCTTGGCATGGTAGATCGGTGGTTCAAATCCTGGTCAGGGCGCAGGTATCCTGTGAGGACCCTTTGGCAAGATCCTTAATGCTGCCCCGTTTTGTGTCTTTGCTGTAACAAAATAATTTCCCAGACCTGGGATAAATAAAGTACCTCTATTCTATTCTATTCTAAATAACAATGACTATGTTTTGTGCTAATACTGACCGTTAATATTTGCACAACATGTGTCAATGATACCAGCAATGGTGTAACATTGTCTTGGCAGCATATAAAGTGACAACACAGACTGGCATCAGCTGCAGCTTTGGTCTGGTGCATTTCCTGCTTAATCTATGCCATCAGTGACTGGGAGACGGTGGCCGAACTGCTGTATAGATGAAATTCAATCAGTGAAAAGCTGAGGATGGAGTGTCATGTTACATGAAGTAACCTTGTGACTCCAACAAACAGAATGGGATGCTGCTGTGAAGGACACACAGATTTAAGGCCATAATATTCCAAAACAAAATCTGTAGCATATATTCTGACTATTCAACACTTATTTTAACATTAAATGATGTGTTTATGAATTAACTCCCCAATATTCATTTATATGTAATAAGAGGGTTTTTCGTTTTAACAAAAATTGTGAATGAACATTTGAATACTATTATCTAATACTAATAAATCTAATACAAATAATTAAAGCTGTGATCTCATAATGCTACATCTAAATGGAGGGACAAGTAACTGGACTGATGTAGGATGCTCTTGTCCCTGGTGCGATACATCAGTTCTTACTCTGTCTGTGGTGCAGCAGCCTCTGTAACAAACCTTTCATCACTCCAGACAAGAAACTTGTTGCCACATGTGACACGTGACTTCAGATTGCTAATCTTTGTTTCAACATAGCTTCATGTTTGGTAACGACACTATAAGAAAAGCACAGACCCACAGTCCAGTAGGGATGAGACAGTAGCCAGCCTCTAGCCTCCTAGCAGTGCCTCCCTCCATGCAGACCTACTCCCATTGTCCTGTATGAACAATGGAGCTAGTGTTGACTCCACTGTCCAGGGTCAGACCTGGGCCGACTACTCACACAACAATGTCTGTTGTCACCTAACACAATACGCACTCTAGGCCACGAGATTCACAATAACAAGGATGTAGGTTAACAAGGCCTCACACATCATAAGGCACATTTAGATGATGTATAGCTGGAAACCGTCTAACTCAAGGTAAAAAAAACATTGCAAAGTGATGCGACTGCACTGAATTCACATCTTAATGACTAAAAGTTGGAAGCAGAAAGCTGCAGAGAAACAAGAAGCAAGGTTACATGAAGAGCCTGACCGATTCATATGCATATTTAGGCCTATCACAGATATATTTGTATCAGCATGTATGAAAATGAAAGTTTATTTTACAAGGACATAATGCATAAACTTTCTCTTTCCATTAATTCTGCAGCCACTGACTCTGTTGAGCGCTGACTTTAAGAAACGTTGTCCCCTAGTTGCTGAGATGCAATGCTGGAAAGTAATACATAGCGCCCCCATCTTTTACTCTGCCGGTTAGCAAACCTGCAAACTGAACAATTCCAGTCACTGCATTTACAAAAGCTAAAATTTAAGTCTGTTTTTCCACTGGATATGTAGACAATTTCTATTCATGTCTGTACTTGGCAATAGCGAAGCATGAGTTACTGTTTGTGACCATTATACATTAACAGGAATATCTAATCTAATCTAACCTTTATTGATCCCCTTGGGGAAATGCCTTCTCTGCATTTGACCCATCCTTTTCAAAGTTAACCTTAACTATACATACTAGGAGCAGTGGGCTGCCGCGGTGCAGCGCCTGGGGAGCAGTCAGGGGTTAAGGGCCTTGCTCAAGGGCCCAACAGTGGGGGTTCGATCCTCTGACTGTTGCGCCACCACTGCCCCTTAATATTTTGCTTAAGATGGCATGAGCAAGAAAAAAACATGTTTAACAATGGAGTTAAATCCACTTAAATAAGAGTCAGAGAAGAATAAGTGTCACAGTAGAAATCGCGATCCAAGATAATCACCGATTGTCCTAGGACAGATTGTGATCAGGATCTGTCCTCGGACAATCAGCGATCCTACTAGTACAGATTGTGATCGGAGTCTCTCCTTGGACAAACTCAAATATATCTTAATGATATGATGTTAAAATAAAGGAAACAACAATATTCTTACAAATACAGCAACAAAACACTCCTTTTATGATCAAATGAATACATTCCCATTTATGAGTTCATTATACTTATTTACAGTATTTACAGTCTATTCTGAATCTAACATTATGTGGGTGGTACTTTGTTGAACATGGTAGTCCAGCTTTTCTTGCATCCCTAACCCTAACCCTAACCATAATTAAAAGACTTCTGTCTTTAAGATTTACATTGTATTGTATTGTTTTTATAGTTTTTTGTTATTGTACTAGTAGGATTGCCGACTGTCCAAGGACATATTGCAATCGGAGTCTCTCCTAGGATAGATTGCGATCGGGATCTGTCCTAGGACAATCAGTGATTATCCTGGATCACAATTTCTACTGTGACATAAGTATGATACATTATTACAGTATCCAGTAATACTGACCATAATACTGAAGTAGTAAAATAAATAACATTGAAATATTGCACATAAAAAATTAATTGGTTATTGGTTAAATAAGGACTAGGAATAAATCTGTAGCACATAGCATGTAGTGACATAGCCAGTATGATGGAGTAGAGACTACATGGAGAAGACATAAGAACTTATTGCCATGGACTACCATGTACTATCTACCTAAATATATATAAACATTCATCTTCAATAAGCTATTTAGATTATAGAATCAATAACAATAACAACAACAAAAAACAATAAAATCTATACAATACAATATAAATCTTAAAGACAGAAGTCTTTAAGATTTATATTGTATTGTATAGATTTTATTGTTTTTTGTTGTTGTTGTT
>OMNN01031296.1:0-12892 GCA_900302755.1 Chromis chromis | reverse complement strand
GAGTCTAACAAAGTTATTATCTGATGTAACTGGGTTAATCTAAAGCAGCCATTCTGCACTCTGATCTTTTTCTGTTCAACCGAGTTTAAATTCACTAATCCTTACCATTGTTCTATGGCTCTTCCAAAGACTACACCGATCAGGCATAACATTATGACCACCTGCCTAATATTGTGTTGGTCCCCCTTATGTGGTCAAAAATGCTCTGAACCATTGGGCATGGACAAGAGGACCTCTCAGGGTGTCCTATGGGGTCTGGCACACGTTGGCAGTGGATCATGGGTACTCTGGCTTGTGCAGTAGGGCCTTTGTCAATCAAACTTTTTCCACCGCATCCTGTTAATGCTTGATCAGAATGGGGTCTAGGAAGTTTGGAGGTCAAATCAACATCTTGGGCCATTGTCATGTTCCTCAAGATGTTCCTGATTGTTTGATATTTTTGCCATGTGGTGGGGTGCATTTTACTTGCGGGGGTAGGCCAGTGACATTTGGGATTGCCATTTGAATGAGGCAGTGTGCTTGTTCTGGGACAGTGTTTATTTGGGTGTCTAAGTCTCATCAACACAGATGCCAAATAAAACCACATAGTCCCAATATGATCAATGTTATTCACTTCACCTGTCAGGGGTCAGAATGTTATGGCTGATCGGTGTATATATCTAGTTTTACGTAGTTGCGCCCTCAAACAGTCAACTCAAACGGCTCCTGCTTCTCACTGAAGCTTTTTTTATAATCTTTATTTTTTACAGTCAACTTTACGCCAACTCCAGAACAGTCTATAGCCGTTTCCTCCAGGCTGACTCTGAGCTGTCTTTTTGGATTTTCCGGCAGTCAAAGCGGATGCATTTTGGATTTTACAAATTGAAAGGGGAAATGGTGCTGGGTAAGAGCCATACACATACACAGCCATGCAAACTGGATCACGGAAAGATCAAATATTTCAGCGATACAACTAACATTCACATCACAACATTACACATCTCTACCTGGAGCTGGAAGATTTGTTAATGCCAAGCCGTACCCTCGAGCATGTGTCAAAGCAGCACAGCATTTTTGTCTTGTTAAAAATTCACACGGCTGGAGAAAAAGCAGACTTTTTCACACAGGCAACCT
Organism: Chromis chromis; assembly: GCA_900302755.1. Classification (NCBI taxonomy): domain Eukaryota; kingdom Metazoa; phylum Chordata; class Actinopteri; family Pomacentridae; genus Chromis; species Chromis chromis. The sequence goes on along the minus strand of OMNN01031296.1, from coordinate 11,779 downwards.
TTATAGTAAACTCTTGCTGTGTTTTCTAATGACAGTGAAGTTAATTCTTCTGCATTGATCATGATTTTTTTTAGAATTAATCTCAGGTACTTAGGTGTTCACATATTACATGCAAAAATAGAAAGCATGCTCTAGTTCACTATCTTATCTCATGAATTTAAAAGAAGTATCAGCATACAGTCAAGCTATGACTTCATTCTGGATGCTTACATTCAATAAACCTGGAGGTGCAAAACAAGTCCTCACATGTGACAGCCTGTCTGCAATCTATAGTTGATTTGACACCCACCGCCATTATTCTGAGAGCAGGAGTGAAGCCACGCTGAGTAAATAGTCTACAGTAGTCTGGAGAGACACTGAGGAGGTAGAGTGGCTGCAGAGAGGCAGTGGAAGTGACAGGACTACAGATTCAAGTATGTCATATTTACAAGCATTGTCTGTGAGGACGTCTTGAACTCCTGCAGAAGCTGTTTTAGATTCTACAATTTTTGCATTTTTAATATCAAAAATTCATATTAGCCAAAAAAAAGTGTGTTGATTTAGACATTTTCTTTTTTATGCAGCAGCATAGAGACGTTATTTGATCAAACTGAATTTCAATCAAATTTAAAGGCAACTTTCTGATGCAATCTAATGATTTCTTTAATCACCAGTTTGAATATGTTTATTTTTTATCAAATTAAATGAATGATTAGTTAACATTCTTATTCATTTTAGGATAAATGTAAAAAAAAAAAAAAAAAAAAAACACAGTTGCATGTTCCCTAAGCCCACAGCGCTGTTTCACATTATATCTAAAATGAAGGGAATCTGTGTTCAGTGAGGCTGATGACTGTAGATGCTGGACATTATTATATAAATGACGACTGCGTTTGTGTGATTATTGTTGATTAATTTTCTCACGGTCGGCTAATTGCATAATCGACCAATCATTTCAAAGAGAGCTTCATGTACTGTGTGTTCCCGTTTATGCTCTTGTCTATATCAAAGGGGGGTTGCTGGAAGCCACTGCAACTGTGAATACATTTTTAATGCATGTAATGTAATATTAGAATAAAGGTGCATTTTTACATCACTGCACAGCCTACCAGACGCTCTATAACTGTGCTTGCTTAAAGCTGCTCTGTTGTTTGAAGTACTGCTGAGGTAAATAGAAACCCTGTAGCTCTATAAACTCAGTTCTATTTCTTAGATTTCTATCTTTCTCCTCCCTCATATCTAGCGGCCTTATCAGATTTTTTGGGTGTGATGGGGAAAAAAAACATTCATTATATTACAAAACTAGCATTTTCTCTTGTCTTTATCTGGCTTTCTTTATCTTTGTTCCATGCACACAGACTCCGTTTATATCTTTACTTTTTTGTCCTCTGTGCAGTATTTAAGCCGATTTGGCTAGAAAAGGAAGCTCTGCCTAAGGTGATAATAGCAAACGGTCCTATAACAATGGGAAATGTAAAGTATATACTTGTTGTTGATTCCTGGGGTTAGATAACATTGTTGTTAGAGAGGGCTTTGGTTGTAGGGCTTTAGCTCATTGTTAAAGTGGCAGTAAGATGTATGGTGATTTATGTGAGTAATAGACTTTTATGATTGTACTTTTCCTTTGTGTGATTCCTAGTTATGTTTTTGTCTTTCTATGAGATTACGCAGAACCACTCATTAATGGGTGTTGGTGCAGCAACAGGTTGGCGGCAAGTTGCTGAAATAGAAAAACAAAAGAAAATACCAAGCCTTGTGTGTGGAGATATTTTAAGTTGGATGAGGACAACCGGAATTCAAATGCACCTCAAAGACAGACATTTGGATCTGTACACAGAATTTGAGGTGAGAGAGTTTGTTTCCACTTCATGTAAACAACATAACGTCAAAATGATCATGTGCTGTCATTATTTGCAAAAGCTGCATCCTTGGTAGCAGTGCTGCAGACACAATGTGTACTTTAAGCTCATAATGTGAGTTGAGTTTTGCTAATAACGTTACCATTCATCTATCAAAATGTGTGCTAGCATATTGGATTTAGAACTGCTTTTTAATAAAAGAATCACGGACTTTACTACATAAAGTTCAATCTGCTCTTTCTTTTCTGCCTTGTGTGCATAACATGTGTGTTTCCAGGGTTGATTTACCCTCTCTGGACATTGTTAAACCAACACTCTTTGAACTCAAATCATTTTTCCCTGACCACTTGACTGTCATGAGTGTAATATGAGCTCCACTTGGATTTCTCGCCTACACAGTTCCTTACTTAGCTATGCAGCTGGGCTGTGCTGTGCCAGAGAAGCATCTTATTACCTCATAGTATCTCAGCTTTATCCTGAGGAGGTGAATTGAAAACACACACACTGTCATCTGCCTTACATCCAGCATGGAGAAAGATATGCACTTGGAATAAAGACATAGAAGAGTTACTGGAGGGCAATGAAATATATTAGCTTGCATGCATGGACAGGCTCCCTGTGTCCGTCTGGAGGTGTGGCTTTGTCACAGAACCCCTATTTTATCCACAGACCAGAAGTATTGCCAGAGTTTGAACTTTGACCCCGTTTTCCAGGCTATAGCCGTGTCAGATTGCAAAGCGAGAAAACCCCCTCTGCTTCTCATTTTGTCCAATTCAACTCTCCATTGTTCAGCCTTAGAGGTAGACTTTCTTATGGTATGAGTTCACTTACAGTGGGTTTCAGTGCCTGGCTGTGGGGGGATCAGCTGATTCGCAGTGGGGCTGTCATTTCTTTGCTGCGGTAATATTGCTGTAGGTAGGTACAGTAGAGCTCCTTTCAGCTTCTTTTTCCTAATGAAACGGCACATTTCCAGACAGTTCATGTCTTTCTGCAGGTGAAGCACACATCCACACACAGTTACATCCCACCTCTTCCTCCCTTGTGGTCCAGCTCCTCTTTTCTCACAATAACCTTACCGTGGTGTCACAATTACTGCTCATCGCCAAGGGGTATTGGTTGTACTTCTCACAGCTGGGACTTGTAGGGGTTTCTATATAAGATCCTGACTTCTTTGTTGTTCTTTGTTTGATGACCTCTTTTTTTTGCTAATGCTGCACTGTAAAAGGTGATGAAGTTTTTGTTTTGCTGCAGGGTAAAACTGTTGTGTGTGCAAAAAAATTAACCAGCTAAAGTTTGAAGCCTTACAGGGATGAAGAAGCTTGTTTTGACAGATCAGGAGGTGTTTTGCTTTTGTTCTCAAACACACACACTTGAGGTGTCGCATAGACAGTACGAGTGTGCACACATAACACAATGTTGGCTGCAGTCGGAGTGACAGTATCTTTGAGTGCAGCTTGAAAGAGAGCTCAATTAAAAAACACAGAGTTTCACCTTTTGCCAGTTCAGTTCAGTGGGATAATGCAAGCAAGTGCACGTTCTAGGTTCTAGATTACTTTGTGGCATATACCATAAAGCACTGTGCTACTTACTGTTGTACTGTTTAGCAGACAAATTATTGCTGCTAATTATTGCTGCCTTTGTAACTTTCAAGACAAAGTAAAACTGCTTTTATATAAGAGGCACATTATGTCAAGTGAGGACATTAATATCAATAGGGAGTGAGGCTATGCAAACACAGCACAGAGCTCTGTCCTGGTTTTCCACCTAACGTTGGGGCAAAGTTCAACTCAAGTGAACAAATCAATAAAACTGGATGTAACAAAAGAAGTACTAAAATTTGCATGCCAAGTCGTCCGACCTCTGTGACATAGACTTCTGGCATCAACTGAGTTGGTGTCAAAACAAGAGTTTTTTTGTGCATGTTTCTGTAACTCTACTCTTTGATCCAACATGAATTTATGCAAGATTATGGGGCTGAAAAAATATTTTGTGCATTTGGTGTGGAACCAGCGTAAACCACTGCTCCGTGCCTTAGGTTGTGGTCAAATAGTCAAAATATAGGGCCTAAGTTTTTCTCCTAAATAGGTTTCCTTAACCTCAGTGGAAAACATCATGAGGTCAAGGAAAAGACGTGGAGGAAAGTTCACGAGGACATACAAAGAAAAAAGGACAGCAGTAGAGCCAAGAGAATCTGACTCCACTTACACTATTGTCTATGTTATCATGCAATGGTGGATGCTGGTGCCGTGGGTGTGCCGTGGAAGATGCGTCATTATGAATGGTGCTGCCACAAGCAAATGTGAGACGGCATGATTTGTTTTCCTTTCATAAAAGATTCTATGCTAAAGGAGATAAGAAAGGAAGCACTGACGCACTTTTCCTTAGTATTTAGAGAATTTAACTGGCTCTTAACATTCTTGCCATTTGGATACATGCAGGTCATTTCAGTCAGTTAGGAACCTTCCTAAGCAAAAAAGACTACGAGGTTTGAATCTTAACTTCTCTTTCTTGCAACACACCCAGAACACATTTCCATTATGTAATGTGTTGCAGAGCATTTTAGCTTGAATATTTTGTGAGTCTTAAAGGAAAGGCAAATCTGACATTTGATGAGATCTATATAATGTCTGTGTGATTATGACCAGCTGGCACCAGTTCTCAGTGTGTGTTGTCATGAAGCTACTGCATAGCTAAACCCTCAGGCCTATAAATTACATACAAGATCCATAAATACACTCACGTATATTCCTGCAGCTTATTTGAACTCGGAGCCGACAGAGATGCCATCTCTCATAACGTCACATGAATGCTGTACGGGCCTATAAACCTACCAACAGAACTAAATAGAAAAGAAACACATCTGTCTCAATTCGCAGACTTTTATTTTGACTGTCACACATAAAACTGTTTGCAGACTGAAATCCACTCACAAATTCACCCTCTCAGACCTGCACTTAAAAGTTTGAGATTATTCCTGGCAGAAAGCTGGATATGTTGACAGCTGAGCAGATCTGTCAAGCAATCAAGTGTGTGTGTGCATGTGTGAGTTTATATACATATCTGTATGTGTGTGACTTTGCATATTTCTTTTTTATTGTGGCATATGGGATGAATACCACAGCAGGGAAACTGGACAGGCGTTATTCAATCCTTGTGTTTGTGGGCTTTGGCTGGGTGCCATGCCACATTACCGCCCACAGAGAGAGGAACTTCAAAGAAGGTTTGGGGGCTTTTTCCCTGAGTGGAGCCACTGAATCTTCTGCCTGTTAAAATAAAACTCCAGTTACAGGGGCATGTCCTAATTGGCTCCAAAAGACATCAGTTTGTTTATCTTAAAACCTGGGCTGACTTATTTTTACTGCACGCACTCTGTGATATACCCTCTGGGGCCAACATAAAATATGCCATTTGGTGGATAATTTTGTCCAGTGTTCGTCAGAAATCCCCAGGACTCTGACAGCTGTTGAAAAACTGACACCTTTGTAGGGTAGTGTTGTAGTGAAGCTCTCTACACTTTGACAGGACTGCAAGAACAATTCCATAAATAGAAGTTCACACACATAAAACATTAAATGTTAGTGTGTCTTATTCTTTCTATCCACATTAACTGCACTTTTAATTAAATATATATCCATCTTTCTTTCCTGGTCTTCAAAACAAACGCAAATGGAAAGATATTAAGAAAAGCAGTAGGGATGTTATTAATTAGTTGTTGGTCGATTAATTGCCATTATTAATTTAATTTAATAGATGAAACAAGGTTACAATTTCATTTAGCAGACGCTTTTATCCAAAGTGACGTACATAGGTAGGTAAGTGGGGCAGCATTAAGGACCTTGCCTAAGGGTCCTCACTGGATACCTGCGCCCTGACCGGGATTTGAACCACCGATCTCCTATGCCAAGTTCGGGGGTGTTAGTCACTGAGCTATCCAGCTGCTTAATAAATGTATTAACCAATAAGGCAGAAGATGAGAACCGTATAATGTATAGTGGACTTGCTGTAGTACTGGTTTGCACCACAGACTCTTTCAGTTCAATGAGATGGAGTTACTGGTGTGTTTGCTCACCGCCCATAAGGGTTGCTTCAAATAAGTGCATCTCCCTGTTGATTAATTGTCAGCTTTGGCAGTCGTGTGACGTTGTGATGCATAAAGTTGTGAAAAAAGGTGTCTGGAGTTTTTCTGGTTTAGCTAACTACCTGACGCTCCTGCTAATGCTAAACTAGGATTGTCATATGCTAACACACGCTAGGAAATCGGCAGCTGTAGCCGCTGATGCTGCTAACGTCCAGGAGCAGCAGGACTTTCAGCACAAGCTTCCAACAACATTCAAACTAAAGGAATTTTGTGTATCGGCGAGTATAAATACATTTTAGAGGTAACGGTAACTACTGACAGATTTTCTGATATCCCGACTTTGATATAAAACTGCTGTAAAGATGATTGATAACTTTAGATCATTAAATGGGGAAGACTGCAGCTCTATTGCTATGTTTTGGATTTTGTTTGGCACTTTTCAACAGCAATTTCAAAAGCAATCTATGGCTTTTTAATAATTCCCTGATGTTACCGAACCTAGTTTGAACATAAAGTGCTGGTGATTAAAAATGTTTTTTTTATCAGCATAAGGAAAAACATTCACTGTATCAATCACCATATTTCATTCATCTCAACAATCAATCAATTTAAATAAATTTGCATTCCCAGAGGGCAAACAAGGACATGATTGCCACTTTTTCTGGAAGCAAATGATTCATGGAAATGTTTGTTTGGTTAAATACACATTATATAAGAAGATAAAGTCCTGACTTCAGGTAGAACTAGAAACTAAATCACTGCCTCGTGGAAACATGTTATGACTTTTAACATGTAGTAGGGAGGACTTTATTGCAGTGGCGTTTATATTCATACATTTGGCCAAAGTCAACACGCTAAATATCATGCGTGCTTTTTTTGATAAGATGGATTGGTAATGCTGATATTACTGCTGCTACAATGTCCAGCCTGGCTTCTTTAGTGGCTTCTCCCTCTTTTATTTCTTTATCATTTTTTTCACAACTTGGAATATGCTGCTACTGAATAACTTATACTGTTGAGACAATATCAGAGTCAAGAATCAGTCCCACTCTTCTTGCCGTTCTTCCCCCTTCCACAGACATCAGAAACATCAATAGAAGGTGGATGTAAACTCCTACAGCTGATGTAAGCTGCTTTTTCTCAGGTGGGGGTCCGAGTCTATGCGAACAAGACACTGGGCTCAAATTGCTCCCTAAGAGCAGGTATAGCTGTAAAATTTGCTGGCCAAGCTGCTTTGCTGCCATCAATGTGTGACTGTAAATGAATATTGTGGAACACTTTTCTTGCTAAAGTTAAACAATATTTTCAAGTCCAGTCTATTTACCTGTGATACTGATATTATAGTCTATTTGATCACCACATGGAAATTGAGTTCAGCAACATAAAGGGCTTGGGTTGGATTTTTTTCAGATTCCACTAATAAAGATCCTGCTCTTTGCCAGTTGTCTGCATCAGTGCATGTTCATGTGCTGGAAACAGGTAAACAATGCCCACTGGGAAGCAGAAAGAGAAACAAAGTTGGGGAACTAGATATCCATCCACTTTGAACTGTGAGAAGCCGCAATGTACTGCAAGGCATCTAGTCTGCTGGAAATCACAAGGAGAAGCATAAGTCTGGCAAGCAGGCGGTCATTAATGAATGAATTAAAGCAAGAACATTACAATGTGGAAATATGGCCTTGTTGTAACAACAAATAAAATCTCACTGGGCCTTGCACAGAAATCCGTACTGGAATATAGCGGTTTGGACCATGTTCAATTGAGAAATGCATTATAGATTTACAAGCCAGATTCATTTGGCCGATATTTGGAAAAGACAAAGTTCATCTACTAACTAGTGAGGCAGATAATTATTTTGAAATGCTTCATTGTCACATGCTGGTAGATGACTAGAACCTATATAACTTTATGTTCTGTACATAATACAGTCATCAGTATGTGGACACGTTGCACACATGCACACTTGAAAACGGTGTGGTGACCTGACAGAAAAAAGAAGAGCTCCTTTGTGTATTTTTTTTTGACAAAAAATACTCTTTGCAAGAATGTGACAATGAATGAATGAAATGAAATGAATGAAAATGAATGAATGAATGAAAATGAATGAAAAGGTTTATTGTCATTTGTTTTCCACACAGAAACACACGATTTCCACACAGAAGCAAACAAAATTAAATTTCTCCTACCAGGAGGAGAGGCCGCGCGCAGTTAGTCTTTGTGAATGAATGAATGAATGAATGAATGAATATGGAATACAGTATTAGGATATGGTGCATGCATAGTTTACAGTTGATTCATGTGCAGTTGATGTGCTCTCAGATTTGTGGACCCTTTCAGGCTTTGGCAAAATGTTGGAAGTTATCTCACTCAGACTCTTACTTAAATGCACAAACAATAGATTGGCCTTTTCTGGTGTCTGATTATTCTTTTTTTTGTGTTAGAAATCACTTTAGTTGGATCTCAGGTGCTGGTCTGTGCAGAATTCTGTATGGAAGTTCGAAACTGGTAAAATCTTCAGCAGGACTGTTATCTGTCTCTTTTAGTTGCAGGATGGTCACTGTAACCAGTGGGTCACTGTGCCCACAACTTGAGAGTCATTTAATGTGTTACATTATGTTGGTCTCTCTGTCAGTTACCTCCAGCACTGCTGCCTTTCAGATCAATTCCCTCTATTACCAGCTCTCCTTCAGTGTCGCCATCCTTCCCTCCTTCAGCGCTCCATATTTAACAAGATTGAACAAATGGGAGCCTCCATTAACCAGGCATGTCGAGGTCACTTAGTGTTGAAGATCTGGGAGAGAGAGAGAGAGAGACGCACCATTTTTAAATCTCTCACTCTCTGTCACTCTTTTCTCTCTCCTCCACTGCCTCAGTCAGCAGACAAGACTTGTGTCTCAGCTCTCTGTAGAACCAGCTGTCTTTAAGCCACGGATTAAATGATTCACTTACCAGCCGCATTTTAATCCCTGCTGTCACACTCTCGCTCTCACACACACTTTGTTGCTTCACGTGGGTCCACTAAATTGAATTATATTTGAATTATATCTGAGAGTCAAATATATGCAATTAAGCACTGACATTCGGCTGTGAATGGAAACTAGGTGTTAAAGCAAGCACGTCCCGCAGAACATATCCTTACGACAAGTCAGCCATGTGTTCCATTATAAGCACATTACATGGACGGACTTGTCTAATGATGTGATTGAGTGCTTCGGCAAGCCGGGGTGGGAGCCATCTGCTTGCAACATAGTGACTTTGAATTCAGCGGATGACTATTAGTATATGTCACTTCTTGGCTCTCTTCACCATTTTAGTCCGCTGCATGTTCAGTACTGTAGTGCCAAAACAATTTTCAGTTAATCAGTTACTTGTTTAGGTTATTTATGATTGGTTCCAGCCACTCAAATGTGAGGATTTATTGCTTTCTTGTGAATTACATTATAGTATATTTAATGATAATTAACTAAAGAAATTAGTAAAATTATATTATGTTTCATTATTATGTTATGTGGAATACAACATAAAGATTCTTTACAATGGTCGTTTAACTAAGTGTTTTCTTGGTGAAGCAGAAGATAAACACTCAAACACTGACTCGCAGTGATTATGTTGCTAACCTTGGCTACCACTCTGTTCTTGGTGCTTCTGCTTATTCATTATTTTTTTCTATGCTTTTTCTTTTTCTTTTTAAGTCTGTGCCATGCGCTATTTACTCATTCAGTGTGAGCTTTTGAATGTGCCAGCTTGCATGGCTCTTGATTTTCTATGAGGATATTATATTACTAAACCCAGCATTTGGTAAAGAGGAATATAAGACACCAAAAGAAAAATATAGAAAGCCGGTTTTCTTTTCCTCTGCTGGAGGAAATACAGATGTCATGTGGTCTTTGTGGCGTCGTGCTCAGATGCCACATTCAACAGCAGGCTGCACCACAGGATTGTTTACTTTTGCTTCCTCCTGTACTCCACTGATTGTACTGTATGTCAAAGTTTGCCGATGTCACAACCTCACTGGCTCTACAGATGTGAGACCCACTCGGTGATATTGTGCTTTGAAAAAACTTAGCTACAGCTCAACAGACTTGAAACACTTGAGCTGAGGATTGACTTCTGTGGTAACCTTTCACCTCTTCTTTCTCTGCAAATCAACAGCACAGCTGTGAATGCGTTGTACTCCCTTAGTTCCTGGACACCAATGTTTGTAGCTTTCTCTGCCACCAGGAAAGACCAGCCAACGTATAGTTTAAGTTGTGGTTTCTCATAGACCGAGGACAAAATACAGTGTTTATTATTGTCAAGAAGCCAGAGAGGCTAACTGGCCGCTAACTGCTCACATCTGAAAATGTGCATGAGGGCCAAGAAATCAGCAAAATGTGCTCAGCTGACCCTTTTCACCCAAGAAGCCATCTGTTTCTGAATCCCCCTTAGGAAAATGATACTGTTCTGTCTCAGCCAGCAATATCTGTCACATCAACAGCTCCTTATCCAATGTGCTCTCTTTGCTCAGCAAGACATCTGAGATCAAATAAAGTCTTCTCAATTGAAATGCTGATCTATTCTATGTGCTGTTTTATTAAAAACACTTACTCTTACAGTATATCTGAGCTCACGGACCTGCACTCCGATATTTTAGGTGATTTATTCCTTCGTGAATCACATATTTGGACCATCATGTGGATGCAAAACCTTCACGTCTGAGTCTAGGCTGTATTCCGCCAGTTAGCACAAAAGATATGTCAAAAAAAACTATGATTACCAAAACCACAGAGGGTATCACTGTATGAATAGTCAACACACTATATTTACGAGGTTAGGTAAAGTCTTTTCAGTCATGTTCGGCGGGTCTGAACATAATGTGGCTGTCCCAACACACACAGATAATTGCGTCCCACCTCTGTTTTCCTTTTTACTTAATGGAAGGTGCAGATTCCCACTGTACTGTTTGTTACTATTAGCTCTGCGGTGACCACTTTTAAAGGGGCGTAAGAGCTCATATGTATCATCCCTGATGCCTACATTTTATTAGATAATGACTGCAATATATCAGATTCGGACTGTGAGAACACCGCGGCTGCGAGAATCACTTTATGTGCTCCCTCTGCTATACAATCAGCTTCTCCTACACATTCACCTCAGTGTGATATTCTGTTCCTGTGGGTATGAGAAAATATCCTCCCAGCCTGCTCTATTTTTTTGTGTTCCATCAAATACATTATCAGGATTTTATGTAAATTCACCAAGTAATGGGTTGATAGTCTTGCAGCCTGTCTACAGGTGGTAGGAGGCTTTTTATTTATTTATTAAAATTTGTCTTAATGCACATTTTAATGAGGAGAAGAGTGGCACGGCAGCTGAAAAACAAAAAGTGATATTTCATCTGAAAGTTGTAGTAAACAGAATAATTTGCAATTAATAGAGTAAACACTTTGCTAAACTCAAATAATAGCAGCATATACACCGATCAGCCACATTATGAGCACTGACAGGTGAAGTGAATAACATTGATCATATTGGTACTATGTGGTGATCTGCTGGAAAACCTTGGATTTTAACATCCGTGTTGATGAGACTTAGACACCCAAATAAACATTGTCCCAGAACAAGCACACTCCCTCATGCAAATGGAAATCCCAAATGTCACTGGCCTACCCCCACAGGAAAATGCACCCCACCACATGGCAACAACATCAAACAATCAGGAACATCTTGAGGAACATGAGAGTGGCCCAAGATGTTGATTTGACCTCCAAACTTCCTAGACCCCATTCTGATCAAGCATCAACAGGATGCAGTGGAACAAGTTGGATTGACAGAGGCCCCACTGCACAAGCCAGAGTACCCAAAGGATCCACTGCCAACGTCC
>OMNN01031295.1:0-24227 GCA_900302755.1 Chromis chromis | reverse complement strand
CTTTCCAATGTGAGGAGACAGAGAGAGAAAAGGCGGAGAGGAATGTATCTCTGGCACTTCTCTCTCTCTCTCTCTCTCCCAGTGGAAGTGTTAATGCTTTGTGTTGTTGCCACTGTTTGTTGTGCAGTGCCCGGGTTGATCAGCGTCTGCTGCCTCGCTGTCTGTGGAGGCCATCGCTGGTGATGAGATCGTATAGACTGGGTCTCAGATGCCCACACAAATAAACCATTGCCCACACACACACACACACACACAACACAAACACACACACACACACACACAAAGAAATACACACAAAAACACACACACAACACACACACACACACACACACACACTGTATCTACACACTTCTTTGTTGCTTCTTCTAGTTCTCATGCTCTCGCACCACTGATTCTGCTTCAAGGCCAAAAGTTCTTTTTAAGTCATTCTATCCAGGGGCTCTTCTGTCCATCACCGCTTTCATATCTTCAACCGAACTGGAGCCCAGTCTAAACCTGAACCTTAGTAATGATGACCACAGGCACAACAACCATCTGTAATGTGTCCGCTCCTCCCTTCGGGGAGCTGGAGAAGGATCTGCTGTCACTCTAGCAGGGGAAACATCTGTTCCCATTAAATTACTGTGGCCCTGCCATGCAAGCTATCTCTTCTGCACTCCATTTTACCGCCTGAGTCCCGCGCCTGTCGACAAGGGGATAAAACAAGATTAGTTAAATGACTGGGGAAGTAGTAAGGGACAGAGGGGGGAAAAGAGAGAAAGAGAGGGAGACGTCTCGTCCCTTGTTGTCTGCTCTCTTACCAATTAGGAACCGAGGACTGTCCTCGAGTGCAGCGAAAGAGGGATATAATCACCTCATCCATCAGCTAACTTGTCACCACATGGCCTAAACCCATTACATGAGTAACACTGTGAGTGGCCTGTGAGAAGAACCTTGTCCACGCTGAAGATCTCTTGGCTGTTGAGGCTTTACAGGGACTGAATATACTGGAGACATTCAGACAATTACTCAACAAATACTGCACCACTGCTCAGGGTCAGAACTTTGCATTCAAACCGTTCTTAGTTGCTGCTATGCCAGTACTGCTGCAGCATTGTGGTGGGATTAATGTAGAATGGATCCACCCATAAAAACCGCTGTACATTAATGGTGAAAAGATAAAAACAGACAGTCACAACCTACGGCATTTGTTATTGTGTGTCTGTAGATGAAACTGTGGCACATCCAGTTTTGTTGTTTATCTTTCAGAGGAAACATAAAAAAATGAAGGAGCTGCATCATTTGGACAGTTTGTTCAGTCAACATGAATTAAATATGCCAGAGAAGGGTTTCTGTGCGTGTGACTAAGTGCTCTCCGTGGCTCTAACCTTTGTATCCCGTTTCATTGTACTTTTGACATTCTCATCTGACAACTAGAGAAAAGGCAGAACAATCTCGATATTTGTGCATCTGTGACATATTTTACTTAAGATGAAGCGAAGAGGAATATATATTTTTTTTTTCTTTTGTCATGTAAACTAGCTCCCTGTTGCTTTAGCCGAGATGCATTCATTTGGTATTCAACAGATACAGATGTGAGCTAAAGGCCACTGTAGGCTGCTGATGTAACACAACTGTTTTCAAAAGCCTTACAAAGCATTTATATCGTGATGAAAGAGGACTTAGCTTTTTTTTCTGCTACAGGAAAAGAGCCACAGTGTTTTTAACAGGTTTAACAGCATGAAGTGTGACCATATGTGCAGACATTTGTTGCTGAAACGCATTAGAAAACTATACACACAGTCATTGTATCAGCTATCGGTCAAGTTTATTTAATTTCTAAGATGCTTGACTCACTGCTTTGCCTTGTGATACTTCTTTCTTTATGTGAAAAACTATTTTTTTGTTCCAGTGTTAAGTTGCACTATTGATACAGTCCAACCACAACTTAAAACTAAAGTCGGTGACAAATGATGCTTCGACTTCTGGGTTACAAAAGAGCTGTCAGCTGCAAAAGACTGCATGCAAAGTCACGCGGCTGCAGCTTAAAGGAGTGCAGGTGAGAGTCATATCTGGTGAAGAGGATGGGGAGAGGGATACAGGGTGAGCCAGGTTAGAAGAAAAAGAGATATCTGGAGGGGAAACACAGCAGGGGGGAAGAGGAGAAGTAATGAAGAATATTGGCTGAGAGAAAACCCCGCTGCGTGTCATGACAAAGTAAGGTGGCGACGACACGGCTAAAAATAGAGATTCTCAAATGGAGGGACATAAACAAAATGAAAGCAATCAAATGACTTTTATGAAGCTCTTCCTCCAACACACATATACATGCACACACACATTAGATTGCATACATGTCCTTGATAAAGGAGACGGAAACTGAGTAGAGTCAGAGCACAGGGATCTGGAGTAAACTGATAAGTCCCAAAAAAAGGCATTAGAAGAAGACATAAAGCAGAAAATAATATCATATGGGGGAGAATTAGTCATTATAGAAGATTGGGGTTAAACAGTGTGAAGGCAATAGTTTACAGGAATAGTTTGACATTTTGGAAAATATCCTTATTTGACTTTTGGCAGGGAATCAGATTCTTATATTTACTTGTTAAAATAAGAAATTACATTAAGGAGCCTCTTTCTGTTGCACAAAGGCTAGAAACAGGGGGACACGTTTTTTTGGGGTCGATGCAAAAAAGACTAAATCTATCTGCATCTGAGCACCCATAAATCTCACAAATGAACACATGATATCACACGTGTAATGTGGAAAAAAACGGATATTAGAAAATGTCACTTGAGTCATCAGGTCAGGCATAACATTATGATCACCTGCCTAATATTGTGTTGGTCCCCCTTTTGTGGTCAAAAATGCTATGAACCATTGGGCATGGACAAGAGGACCTCTCACGGTGTCCTATGGGGTCTGGCACCAGGACATTGCCAGTGGATTGGTACTCTGGGTTGTGCAGTGGGGCCTCTGTCAATCAAACTTGTTCCACTGCATCCTGTTGATGCTTGATCAGAATGGGGTCTAGGAAGTTTGGAGGTCAAATCAACATCTTGGGCCATTGTCATGTTCCTCAAGATGTTCCTGATTGATTGATGGTTTTTGCCATGTGGTGGGGTGCATTTTTCCTCCAGTGACATTTGGGATTGCCATTTGCATGAGGGAGTGTGCTTGTTCTGGGACAATGTTTATTTGGGTGTCTAAGTCTCATCAACACGGATGCCAGAATCCAAGGTTTCCCAGCAGAACACCACATAGTACCAATATGATCAATGTTATTCACTTCACCTGTCAGTGGTCATAATGTTGTTGCTGATCGGTGTATGTGTGTCTGTCCATGCCTCACGTAGAAGTATTTACTGATCTGAGCCCCTTCGTCAGGATAACGTCAGTATACTCCAAAATTGTTGCTGCTCAGAAATAATCAGTTTTATGATCCAATCACTGTCACAAACTGGTTCAGGGAACATGAAAAGGGGGAGTTTTGCTTAAAACAAAGTAGAAAAAACAGCTGGAAAATTAACAATGGTGGCTGGATGTAAGTGAAAGAGAGTGAGCACATGGGCCAGGTTATTCAGCCTGGAAAGGGTCATGCGATCCGTTGATGCCCTCTGATGTTGGTCACCCTCTAAGACAATGGAGAGACATCACATAATGCCATGGCTTGATGTGCGCTCCATTTATGACAGAATTGGGAATGACACCAGAGCTGACTGTGTTACAGTGCAACAAGCTGGAAAACAAAATACCCACCTCCATGAAAACATGGAGTGTGTACGACTGATTTATTCATACACAAACCAGACAGAACTGCTAATACATGGCACGGCTTTCACTACTGTTGATATGTGGACCAGCCAACTTGGGTTTTGATGATTTGGTGAGATTTTGAGTTGGAAATTCAACTACAGGTGGTCTTCAAGTTGAAATTTCTGATGGAAACTCAAAAATCCCATCCTTCCGGTTAACCCTGAATGCACCTTGAGAGCAAAAACAACTTGGTTAAGTTTTGAGAGGCATGGACTGGACTAATATGGCTACTGCATTAAGCTTAGCTGACCTCTGTTGTCATGATAATAAACTGGATGGAAAAACAAAAGCTTGACTGAACACAAACAGCACTTAAAATCTGACGTTTTATTGATCTATCTATCAACCCCAATCTCTATAAACTCTACAACATCAGCCTTCCTCTTATCTGGAGAGCTTTTATTTTAAGACTTGGTCAGTTTGTTTTCCGCTATCACTTCATACAGTCAGAGTTTTGTTACATTCATGTTGTCAGCATCCAGCGGACATTACAGGACATGAATCTTAAGGCTCTCTCTGCTCATCTTCAACATTCTACAGTGTTGGTTTGAAAAGTGCTACTGAGGACATTTCTGCAAAGCGAGAACATTTTGAGACTCCTTGTAGCTCCCTTAAAACCCCAGTTTAGTAATGTGAGTTCAGTACAGGGTTAAGAGGAGAATAATGATAAGGTTGCGGTCGGGGTTAAATGTTCAGGATCGCGAATGCAGCAGCAAACATTCCTCATAAGTGCTGGGGAAAAAAAACGTGTAGCCGGCTGCTGCTGTACATCCACCTCTGTCTGTGTGCACATCTGATTATGGTCCTTGATTGCGAGTGACAGTGTGCAGATTGAGTTGCACAGCCTCTCTAATTCTCTCTATTAATGAGTTGCGCTCCACACTGCTGCCCCGGACCCCATCTATTAATCACAATTTGTCATCTGTCTTGCGCTCGCCACACCCGTCCTCCTCCCCTCACCTCCCCCCTCCCCTCCTCTCCTCCCTCTCCTGTCCAAACCACATTTTCCCTCTTCTACCTGTCCCATTCCTCCCTTCTCCTGATTCCATCTCATCCCTTTATCTCCTCCTGACTTACTTCTCCATTGATTATGAACACAACACTCGTCTCTCCATGCTGCTGTATCTCTGTACAGCCTCCCTGCTCTGTTCTCTGCACCTGTTCCCTTTCCTGCCGTTTACTTGCATCTCCATCTTCAGCTCTTGCGCTCCTCTTTTCCCCCTTTGCACTCGTGTCTTGCTCTCCTTCCACGGTATGGTCAAGCATACAGAGTGGCTTTCCCCCCCTGAAATCCACATTTTAATTCTGCCAGCACTCCAAGGTTAAGTAAGCCCTCTTACATTGGTAAATAATGATTTATCACTCTGATTCATATCCATATTGCTGCTCTGTAATTAGGCATTTTGCAAAACTACTAAAAAGCTCATTTGAAAGTAAACTTTCCTCCTTTTTCTCTCTCTTTTGAGACACATTAGTTATGTTTGTGAGGGTATAAACTGTGAAAAGCTTGTGGATTTAACAATGCTTATGGCTAAACATTGTGATAAAACTGCTGTACAGTGTCACTGTAGCCATGACTGACTTTCTGTGTGGATAGAATTCGAGCATCACAAGAGTAAAGTTCATTACCTGTGGATCAAATGTAGCAACTGAATCCCTACAGAGCGACTGTGTAAGAAATCCTCCACCCCACACTGAACCTTAATTAAAGCTCTTGTCTGTCCCAACAACCTGCTGCTCCCACCAGGAAATCTGTGCTCTGAATCTCTGCAACCGGAGACCACACCGGGAGACACACGAACCTGGAACAGATGTGAAGCAGCAATCTGTAAATGTTGTGTGATGAAAGTAATTCACTGTATACAAACTGAAGTCATGTTGAGCAAGTTGTAGACTTTATAGGAATAACAGTGGAATTTTATTCTCCTTGCAAGAAAGCATCTTAGCAGTTCTGTACTTAGAGGATCCACTTGCTATTATGTCACTTAAAACTGAGATGGATCTCGTGATCTAATAATGTCTACATTTTCCGAAATCATTAGCTAAAAGAAGACAATGAGATGATGCATGAAACCTTGGACCTTTTGGTTTTTCACCTTTTGCTCTTTTCTGTATTCAAATTAGAGTCTTAATTAGAGAAATAAGATGAATGGGGTCCTAACACAGGGTTAAATGTAACAGACCTTTTGCATTGTTACACAGAGTTGAGCAGGTCTGGATGTGATCAGTTTCTCACATTGCTAGGAGATAGTCTCTCAGTTATTTTTGGAGAGTTTTATAATACTTGTATTTTAGTTAATTAACTTTATGATTGAGGTTCATATTGTCTAAATAACCATCTTGATGCCTAAAACATAGCATGGTCTTGAAACATGTGACCACCTCATAGAATGTGTTAGGTAAACCCCACACAACTCGTGAGTATATATTTAATACATGATTTTCATCTGCGCTGCCTTACCCCGGTACCTTGTGGACCAAAATTAATTTGTCAACGTCTGACACACAGTTTCTCCTGAATATTCATATATATTTTGACATATGGCTCTATTGTGAATACTCCCTCTATCTACATCCATTGGTGCACCCATGTAAATATTCATTAGTGATAGACCCATAGATGATGGATAAATAGACCTGTATGGATACCTATCCATTCATCCATGATATAAATGGAAAGACACAAACCTATTTATCCATTATCTATCAAGGAAGGAAAGCGATCGATAGATAGATAATCTCCATATCCATCTATCCATCTATGTATCGATCTTTCCACCCATGATAAATGGATGGTTAGATGAGGGATGGATGGATGGTAGTAACTGTATGTGGATATAGATGAATCACATCTAAATCCACAAACAGTATCCACCTAGAGTAGATTCATATTGAATAAACTGAATTGACAGCTAACCATCCATGTGGTAAGCTGTAACATTTCACTTATGTCATTTTTTGCTGGAACAAACACAAAAGATCCTAGACACAAACAAAGGTATGTATGTTACTTGTGTAAAAACATGATTTATTGAACTAAAATATATATATTTAATTATTTAGCAAAAACCCAAATATGTTAAATATTAACGCCATTATGACATACTTAGAAAATGAATTACTGTCTGGCAGTTATTACTGTACAAGTAATGGCAGCAATTACAACAGAAACTGTACGCTAATTTGTTACACTAAGTGTTCCTCTGACAAGTATCAAAGGTAACTACTGTTGATTAGACACATTCAAATTAGAAAGACACAACACTCGCAGTATGTCGAAATGTGTGTGCACATTGTGTGTGAGCAGGTTTGACACTGTTGAGAGACACTGTGAGGGGAATATGGGACAGGAAGTGTTTGCTTCTTATTGCAATTATCTGAAAACGTTGCAAGGTCTGTTCGGGCAGGGGGTGGGGGTGAATGATAGTTCAAGTTTTTGTTTTTACAGCCTCGATACGCAAAGAAAATTAAACTACATTAGCACATGAAGATGACGAGCTGTGAAAAATGACACCCAGATACTGGCAGCTGATAGCTGTAAGTGATGACGGGATGTGAAAAGGAAACAATGACGAAATTATTATTTTATTTATCTTTTATTCCCAAAAGTACAAGACTACGTTTTTTCTCTCTTTACATATAAATTAACAGATTAAAACAGAAACACACAAAAAATGACAGCTTAGCGATGACTCATAATAACATAGTAGAGTAGTAATCCAGCATTAATATAATGATGACACATATTACTGTGTCATCATTATATTAATGCTGGATTACTAACACTAACATTAGCTTTTAGGTCAAGTCACTGTTGTGGTAAGCCTCAACCGCGGCCATGGCTCTTGACTCTTGTTGAAGGTCGAACGGTTACAGGGTCACATTCGTTTAAGGTACATTGACTTCCCAGGTTATTTCAGATAAGCCACCTGCACACCTAATCTTATACTGCATCACATCCAGCTACAGTATATAAATGTAGATATTTGTACTAAGATGACCAGAGGTGATACAGTGGGATTTAATCTGATATTAATTTGTGAGAACCTGTGAGGAGATGCAGCCTTCAGACACCTAAAATAGAGGCGGTGGAAACAGTCAGCGGTTCATTTAAACCCACCAGATTGCCACCAAACCCACAAACACACATCTCAGTCCCACAAAACACGCTGAAATAATTTAGCAGCTGTGTAAGCTGGTCACGGTTCTCTCGGTGATGAGAGGAGATAGATCTTGCAACCCAATCTGGTGGCTCCAAGCATGTTTTTATTCCACAGTGACAAACCTGGTGTGGTCTGGGGCCCTTGTCTTTCTCTGCACTGTAGCTACCTCACACTACTTTTTTCACAGTTTACAAATACTTTTTTCCAATGGACTGTGAATGTAGCAAAAATAAAAATCAGTTCAGAGGAGTGGAGTTCAATACGGAGCAGGATGCAGAGAAAAAAAAAGAAAGAAAAAGAAATGGAACACAGCAACCCGTGACGAAGGACAGAAAGACAGCCGGGTTGGAAGAGAGCACGAGGGATCATCCAGTAGGGATGACAGGGGCAACAGAGAGAGGAGAGAAAAGGAGGGAGAGATAGTGAAGCGAGACATCGATGACCTTCTTTTAGCTCTTAAACCATGCTGTTCATGCCATTGCATCACTCAGAGACAAGAACACCTCCTATACCCTGCTGCTGCGACATGAACATGACAGGGCTGTCTGATATACTGGACAATGCTCTCTAATACACACAACCACTCACACAGACGCACACACAATCTTCCTCTCCGAGGCTCCGTGTGATTACATCTACAGTAAAAACATCCAATTTTCATGTATTCCTAATTCGACTTGCCTCATTAGAACAGGTTCATGTATGCTGCAACATGGTGCATAGAGGCTCTAAACCATCCTACAAACAGCCTTATCTGGCTTTAATTGGCCACTACATGGTCCACACCCTGAGAAATACACATGCAGGCAGTGTGGCAGCTTTTAAACCGATGTTTTCATTTCACAGGCATTCAAGCACAATCATTCAGAAAAATACATGTAGAAGAGCTCTTGTGCCACATATTCTTCCATTTTCATATCAATTCATGACTCAGTATCACATCTTTTCAACATGGTGTCAAGATTTCCCTTTATTGCAATTTGTAATTTTCCCACAAGTAGAGCATGATAGTTATTTAAACTAGTGTCTGAGAGTTGGACTTTCCCAGAACTCTGCAACAGAGAGCCAAGAGTCATGACATTTAGCCTCCCCACCACTCCTGCACCAGCCTTTGTAACTCTCTCATTCAGCATTTCTCTCATTGGTCTTTCTGGAAAAAAGAAACATATTTCTGGGGTTTACTTTCCATATTCTTACACAAATCAACATCCACTGCAGTTGTTTTTAACAGTTGGTAAAGGAAACCGAAACTTTGATTTCACAAGGGTTAAATAAACATACATGCATCCATGAGATAAACATGATGTACAATATTATAACCTACCATTACCTTGTTAACTATCTAGATTATTTGGGGGATTGTACTTTATAATACAACCATTCTTGTCCCACACTAACAAATCACCCACTCTGGACGATATCAGCATGCTAAATGTCTGTTATCAATGCACATCATTCCGATTCATTGTGGCCACTTGGGACCTCAGTAGGCATGTTGTCCTTTGTTCGGATGAATTGTAAACAGAAAGTAATCTTGATAAAGTTGGCAAGTTTTTGCAGCTGTGTGAAAAGATGCATGTAAAATATCTGGTGCAGTCATCACACTGGAAAAGTTCAAAATGGAACTTTGTAAATGTAGTCACAGGGTGTATTTTAACCCAAACAATGGTTCTTTTTTAAATCTAACCAAGTCGTTTATGTGCCTAAACCTAACCAAACCACGAGTAAGCAAGTGAAAGCTTAAGTCAAAATCAGATTTAAGTTGAAAAAATAGTACTGTATTGATAAGGGACTTAGACTCAGGTCTAAGTCCACAGGTGAAAATCCACTCATCCATCCAATTGCTGCTGCACTGCCATTAAATGAGCATCCACAGACTGAGCCTACTAGAAGGTGAAGGAAGCCCTACTTTATGTGATGTATGGAAATTATGTGCAATGACAATGGCCATTTAAA
The DNA here is from genome assembly GCA_900302755.1 of Chromis chromis. Classification (NCBI taxonomy): domain Eukaryota; kingdom Metazoa; phylum Chordata; class Actinopteri; family Pomacentridae; genus Chromis; species Chromis chromis. The sequence goes on along the minus strand of OMNN01031295.1, from coordinate 14,312 downwards.
AGGTTGATAGCATCCAAAGGACACAATATCAGAGCTTAGACAGGTGACTGTCCTGTCTGTATTGCTTGTCCTTGTAAGGTTTTCTTTGTAAGCTAATAGACTTTATATAAAAGATAGGTGTAGTCTCCGGGCAAGAAAGCAAAAGCCAGTGTGGAAGTCCTTAATCCTGCATTCTATCAAACAACCAGCAGGGGGCGACTCTTCACGTTCCAAAAAGAAGTCAGATTGTATAGAAGTCTATGAGAAAATGACTCCACTTCTCACTTAATTTGTTACTTCAGTAAATATGTTCCTAATGAGTTTGTGTCTCAGTAGCTGGTTTCAGGTCTCCTCCAATACAGCATGATGTTCTTTTTGTAAATTATAGTCCCCCTTAGAGTAAAATAGTTGATAAAGCAGGGCGGCTTTAGGGCATTGTGATGGACAAGTCGATACTTAATGTATTTGCATGCAGTGTGTCTTTGTGTTCTCAGTCAAATTCACTCCTCGTTTGTCGCATCCGGTTTCAAATAACCGAAATGGCAACCGCCAAATGCCAAACATGAGGGTTTAAAACAATAGCCCTCAACCCAATAGTTGGTGTCATGGTGAGAAAATGGTATGAGTAAACTGCCAAACAGGGTTGTAACAACAAAATGCACGTTGACGGGTTGCCAAAATGGTGAAACATTCCACAGACTAATATGAAATAAACAGTGTTATCACTGTAAACTGCAAAATGGAGAACTGAAGCGTCATAACAACACTAACTAAGGCGAACAGGTCCTAATAAATGCCTCACTCTTTACGTCATGCACATTAAGAATCACAACAAAGATTAAAATACAACATCTCTCTTAAAAGAAACTTTGATTCTGTGATTGTCAATAAACTGAAGATGACTTCATGTAAACAAACAATCTCCAACTGTTTTTGTTGTTGTTTGTTTGGTCTCGATAAGAACCAATATAGTGAGGCTAACTGGTCATCCATCTTCCTTCATTTGGCCTAAATGTGCAATCTAGCAGTGAAAAGTCATCCATCCCATAATCTGTCTTTCTCACACTGATCTATCCGTCTGTGTCTTTAATCTGAAGCCTCTACCTGTCTTCGCTGTGGGGTAAACAAGTGCTCTGGACACAATTACAGTAACAAATCTCCCCCCTCCTGCACTATTTCTATTTTCCTCCCACACAGTCTCAATTGTTCTCCCTGTTTTCGAGCTGCACCTCCAGCTCTCACTCTCTAACTCTTGATCTCTCCACAGACCACAAGTGCAGTGGCCTCATTTGTTGTTATCTTGTGGTTAACAATGTTTCATTTAGCATGCCCTTGGTTGGGCTGGTAAACCAAAACTCTTCGTTTTTCTCTGTCAGATGGAGAAATAAACTTGGGCTGGGGTTGTGCAGAAAATGGTCACTGCTTCAGCTTTAGTTATTCACATTTTCTTGCTAAGAAGGGTAGCTTAATCATGCTTGTTTGTCTCAAAACTGTAAGAATAAATGGCTAATGATTGGTTCATGATTGGTTATTGACTATTTCAGCTGATCAGTGGGTAATTATAAGTCTTGATCAGATGTTTTCATTACCTGTCTAACGCTACATTTTACTGTAAATTAGATACGTTTAATAGACTGATTGACTCTCCTTTAAGAAGCTGTACAAACAGACGATGCTTCACCTTTGAATACTCACTTTGTTTTTGAGATAGAAATCCAATTGAAGACATTGCAATCCTGGAAAACCTGGATGTAAGGACACAGGAGAATGAAAGCAAGAGGCAAAAAGAGAAATGGGACTTGAAATAAAAAGAGATCTTAATAAGAAAAGAAAAAAAGAAAACAGTAAGGTTTTAAGACTCTCTCTTCCCTCTTCAGCATCCAATTCAGTCTTCCCAGTTTCAAAGTGTGTCGCAAAACTTTACATAATCTGTTACGCCTCACTTCTCTGCTAATCACACTCTGTTTTCTGCTTGTTCGCTGCACCTGATTAATAACCTGCTTGTACACCTGCCCCGCTATTAGTCATTAACCCTGGCGTATAAATACATGTAGTTCAGAGGGTGCATTATTTCTTCAGTTTTATCTACGCTGCTATTTTACCTCGGCTTTCCAGACACTGTCGGTAAATACCTCCAGGGCATAGACCGACTACTTGTTAAACCACAGTGTCTCGTTGATTCTGCACATAATAAATACAGAAGATGCAACGTGTGGTTATGAGGCCTTGGATTGTTTAAAAGGTACATTTGCTGAGTAACAAAAGTGAAGTAACAACTTTTGTCAAGCCACTTTAATGAGAGACTCATGGGGCTCAACAAAAACACTCCCGCAGAAAGGTGTTTTCTCCTCTACTGACCAATTAGCCAGTTTTTGCTGCTTTTGGTAACATTTTATAGGAGTAAAACCAGCAATGACAGAGAGGACTTCTGACCAGAGCGGGACACCTTTGCTCAAAGTATTTCCAGGGAAGTGGCCTGGAAGGACATCACTTTTTCTTGTCACACTTTCATCAATGAGACATACAAAGGAAAGTCTTCAGAGTTAGTTGGGAACACAGGACAAACACTGGACCCAGAGGATATGATGCTGGTCAAAGAAAGGGTACAATATTACCTGTGAAAACAGTAAAGTGTGCAGTAGTTAAAAGAAACAACCCTAAGAACACAGTTTTCAGTTTAATGTGGGTGTTATCGGATCATTGTGGTGAAAAGGGAGCTAAGCCAGAGAGTGAAGCTCTCAGTTTACCAGTTGATTGACATTCTAACCCTAAACCACGGACATGAGCTCTGGGCAAAGACTGAGGTTGGGGATAAAAGAAATGGGTTACCTTCAAATGGTGACTGGGCTCAGTCTTAGAGATATGGTGAGGAGCTCGGACATCCAGAGGGAGTTTGATCACGTTGAAAGGACCAAGTTAAGGTGGTTCAGGCAGGGCCGGCCCTTCCAATAGGCAGTATAGGCAAATGCTAAGGGCGCCGTAGCCTCCAAGGGGTGCCAAAATTTGGGAAAATATTAGGGTGCCCCTTAAACCGGTGAAGCATTCATATTTAATGTTTTTAAATTGAACAGAGCTGCAAGGTAGTTTGAAATTGGAGTCAGAAGTGAAGGGTCCTTTGAAGATCTCCCAAAATAAGTTTAGTTAATGTTGACTTAGTAACACAAATGTAGACCAGTGGCAGGTACCCATAAACCCCCCTACTCTTCTCACTCATAACCTTGAACTCCTATGGTGCATTGCAGCACAACAGTTCAGTCCTGTGATTGGTTCTGCGATCGCTACAATATTAAAACTATTGCTTCACATTGATTCAAATGTAAAGCAATGCCAAATTATTATTATTACAAAACAATGCTATTCGATTTCTTTTGTAAGCGTATTGTAGCGATCACCCTGAGTGAGAAGGGTAGCGGGGCTGATGACTACCTTCCGTTGATATGTGAATTGAAGCACTTCACAATACACAAGACTGTTTGATTCAAGCATTAATTTTCCACTCCACTTGCAACAGTACGTAAATTACTGGCAGAGGGTGGTGCCATACAAAATCTCGCCTAGGGCGCCGCATTGAACAGGGCCGGCTCTGGGTTCACGAATCTGATTAGGATGACTCCTGGGTGCCTTCCTGTGGAGGCTTTCCAGGCAACTGGGAGGAGATCAAACAGTAGACCCAGAACTCGCTGGAGGGATTACATATCTCATCTAGCCTGGGAAAACCTTGGGATCCCCAACATGGGATGTCTGGAATGCCCTGCTTGGCCTGTTGCCTCTGTGACCTGACCCCACATAAGAAAATGGATGGATTTATGGTAATACATTTCAGGTGGGTATTTCCTTTTTTTCTACATGTTGTGTTTTAAGGATTTTATATACATTGGTTTTGAAATGAAAGAATGACTATTAGGTTAAAGTGCAGACTTTGAGGACCATACCACCATATGCACATGGGCAGAAACTCACAGACATGCAACAACATCATAAACTTACTGAGTTTTCTTACTCTTACTACTTTCTTCTTACTCTCTATATCACAGATTTTCAGAAAAACACTGCCTCATGAAAACAACAGCAGTCCAACACAACAACTTTAAGTAACATTCAATTTGAATGGGGTATTCGTAACACCTGACATAAACATGCATAACCACTTATAAATACTTGTTCCAACTGGTGAAAAAGGGTTATTGTGTCACTCTTAATGTCAATCTGACTTAATTGCTAACATTTTATATAATTAGGTTATTTCATGTTGGTTTTCAATAAATTATTACATTATTAATTGCTACCTGCCTTTATATAAAGCCAATACCTTCCTGTGAACTAAAGCCCAGTTTATCTTCGGGGTGAGGTTGAATGATGTGTTGAAATAGCAAAGACAAGACAGCCATGGATTTTAAGAATATATCGGAGCTGCTTAGCCGGTGACTTATTATTTCCTGCATTCACAGCCGAGACAGTAAATCTCAGCTGACCAAACTTACTCCCTCTCTCTGTTTCTGTTCATCTATCTTTTTCTGCAGCAGTCTTCCAGCAGTTCTCTTTGTCTCTAGTGTTGTCTTCTTCTCCTTTTGCCAAATAATAACTGTGCATCACGACCGCTTCATTTTAGAAAATTGCTGTGTCATCATCTCTTTAACCCTTCTTTCCAACTTTGCTATCTGCTGCAGAATTGCAATGCATTGATTGGGTACTCTTTATCAACATGCCAACTAGATGCTCACGGACTGAAATTCAACTCTGTCTTTGCTCAGTGTGTGAGTGAAATGTGGCGCTGGGTACCACAGGACCTGAATAATTCATGGCTGCTCTGCCTTTGTCCATGTGTTTTAAATACTGGTTATAGACCAGGAAGCTATGAATCATTCATCAGAGGCGATTAAAGTCTGCTGTTAATTAACCCTTATCCTTTCGCAGTAGTGTGGAGGGGGTCAATGACTGATCCCTGCCCTGACCTCTCAGGCCACCTGCTCGCTGCCTCCGTCTCTCACTCCTGAATTCAACTATTTGTTCTGCTGGTGTGTGAGGCAGTGTGTGATTGTTTGCCTTTTCTTGGAGGTTGATCCAGTTGAGATACAAGCAGTTTTTCCCCCAATATGAATCACCCCCAAAAATGCATTTTTTTTGTATTTAAGTGATATGACTTCTGAGAATATACTGTACTGTCCAATACAAAAGGCACTTTGCAACGCGTTTGGAGTGTACTGAGTATGTTAAATGTGTGTATGTGTGTGAGTGTGTGTGTAATTGCCGTGACGAGACAAGATGTTGAGAACCCAGCCGTGCATGTCGTCAGAGCGCTTGAACGCTCCACGGATGGCCCACAGAGAGGAGGAATGAAGGAGAGACAGAAGGGGGTAGAGGGATGAGAGGGAAAGTGAGGGGAGACGGATATATATGAATAAACAATGTTTATTGTTTAAACAACAGAGAACTTCACAGAGATATCAGAGCGAGCAGCTGTTTTGCGTGACTTGGGTTTTGCAGTTTAAAAAAAAAAAAAACCTGTGTATGTCAGGACCGAGGTTAGATTAGCTTAATTACACTCAGTTCAAAATGTCATTTACAGGCTACTTACGAAAACAAAGCAGTTTCATTCTACTGTACATATAAACTGGGTGCCTGTGTGTAACATTCTTAAGCTTTACACGTGTGTCCAAGTGTAGATGGAGTTATTGGCCCATGAATGTGGAAATAACATTTTTATACTGTTTAATTCTTCTTTTATTTCCTCTGTTTCCTTGCAGGAGTATAGCAGACACAAGACCGTGAAACTAAAAACTGGCAACAAAGTGCAAAGGGAGAAAAAAGGCGACTAAACTACAGCACAGCCATTCTTCTATTAAAGGACCTGTGTGTAGGATTTATTGGAGTGGCATCAAGCAGAGAGGTTGCAACATAAAACATGAAAGGCCCAAACTAAAGCCAGTGTTTTGTCTGTTCGTTCAGGGCTCTATGCTAATGAAAACACAGAAAAATCTTTTTTTTTTAAAGGTTTATTTTTGGCTTTTTGCCTTTATTCGATAGGACCGTGGATAGAGTCAGAAACAGGAGAGAGTGGGGAAGGACATGCGGCAAACGCCCGAGGTCAGACCCGAACCCGGGTCAGCCGCCACGTCTCTGCATGTGGGTCATGCGACATAACCATTAGGCTATCGGGGCACCCCAGAAAAATCATATTTACAGGTGATTATACAAAAATGAAAACATAATTATTAATACTATATTCCATTTCTGCTTAAAAAGCCCCCAAATCCTACACACTGGTCCTTTAAACAGTTAACAGAAGAAGGGCAGTTAACATTATGTTGGTCAGGGGCGTCCTGATAGCCTAATGGTTATGTCGCGTGACCCACATGCAGAGACGTAGCGGCTGCCCCGGGTTCAAGTCCGACCTCGGGCATTTAGAGCATGTCCTTCCCCACTCTCTCATGTTTCTGACTCTATCCACTGTCCTATCGAATAAAGGCAAAAAGCCCAAAAGGAATACATCTTTAACATTATGTTTGTCAAACATGTGGTTAAGTTGACATAAAGACTGCATATAGAGTGATACAATGCAAAAATGGTTTACGGTAACAAATCAATGCAATCCAATGTGATGCATGTCTATAATGTGCCTAATTTGGACTCCCTCCATGACTACTTTTGGAGTCTTATATCTATAGAAATTTTGCAAAATTAACATTTTACTCCATATTTAAGCATCTCATCCACATGCAAAGAGTGTTTTAGATCGCTCAAATTAAGGTTTGTTTAAATGGCTCCGGAGCAGTGTGGATGTGTAAAACAGGCAGTTTGCAAAAAGATGATGTTAAATCTCAATAAGCCCCATTGTTGCTTAGTGTAATGAGCCTGAAACAGTAACAATGGCTGATATACACTGATCAGACATAACTTTATGACCACCTGCTGCCTTATATTATGCTGGTCCCCCTTATGTTATCAAAAATGCTCTGAACCATTGGGCGTGGACAAGAGGATCTCTCAGGGTGTCCTATGGGGTCTGGCACCAGGATGTTGGCAGTGGATCCTTTGGGTACTCTGGGTTGTGCAGTGGGGCCTCTGTCAATCAAACTTGTTCCACGCCAAGATAACAGAATGTTCTTCTCTGTTATTACTGTCTTATACTGTATATCATTAATGCAGTCTGGCCTGCGGTGCTTATTTCAGCGTTTGTAGTCATTTTTTGCATTCTTACGTGCATAATAATATTTTGTAAGGTATTTCTTCAACTGAGGAGGAAGATATCTCCCTAGAAAAAATATCCATATTAGTGTGGACAAGGCCTTTTATACATGATCTATTAAAAAAGAGATGGAGTGTGGTCATATTTAGTAAAAATTATGTGTTTTACTAATTCAAAGCTGCATTAGGTATGTATGATACAGTTGTGTTGTTTCTAAAAGCTGCTCAGATAACCCTCGGATATCAACTGTAAAAATATAAAGAGTTTTGCTGAGAATAAAAGAGTGAAACTTGTAGCTGTGTGAGAATACCCAGTGTGAGAAACGAACAATTCCAGGTTCTGCTCCTGATGTAGGAAGTGACTCGAACTCCCACTGACATTTGTAACTACGTTAACACCTTAAACAGAGTATTTCTCAGCAGCGTGTCATTCATTATGTTGTAATAGTATAAAAACAATCCACTGTCACGCGTCCATGAGTGAGTTAGGAGACACAGCTAGTTCAGGTACAGAGAGGAACAAATGGTGTAGAAGTTTTTAAATATGTGGATGGAGCTGGTTAAGTTACAATGAAATGTCACACTGTTGTTTCATCTGTGCTTATTCTTTACAGAAAGAACATGGAAAGTAAAAGCCTAGAAACATGCCTCATGTTTACAGAAAGGAAAATGAAAGACATGCTGAATGAAAGACTGTGTGATGCCATGACTTTAACTCTACATGGAGGAACATCACTGTAAGAGAAGCTCCAACATTGTTAGAAATGTCTTCAGCTCTGGACTACAATCCAAACATGTTGTTAAAACTACCAGTCTTGGAATCTGGTTTAGTTCACGCCACTCTTGTAAAGCGATGTTCCTCTGCTTTTCTTGGACACTTTCTTGAGCTAATTTTGCAGAGGATTCATCTTTTAGAAGGACGAGGAGGCAGTAATGTCGGAAGCTGGAAGAGGAAGATGCCTCCGAGGACCTTGTTGATTTCTGTCAAGTGAGCAGCATTTTAATTCTATGTGCCAAGGCCAGCAGACTGCAGATGAAAACACACACACACAGCCATATTTTTATATGCACATTCCTCCTGTCTCTCTGTGGAGTGTGTCCATCGCACACTTTTAATACACTAACAAACACACTTCACCAGAGCTGTTAAACAGGCTTTCCAACTCCGCAACGTCCTCTTTGCAAAGGCAAACAGTAGGCAGGCTGCTGATTCGACGGACAGTATTTCGTTGACAGGGCCTGGGACTGATGGAGCGTGTGCATGTGAGTGTGTGTGGTGTGTGAATGTGTGTGTGTGTGGTGGTGGGGGAGTGACAGGCAGTGACGGTGGGTACACAGCGTAACCTTTAGAGTGGAGCCACAGGAGCATGACGGCCAGACTCCAAGGTAACAGAGAGGGAGACAGGGAGAGGTGTTGCGGGGGTTGTTGGGAGGAGAAGGAGAAAGTCGACAGGTAGGGGAGATAGAAACTTCAATGTATCTGTGTCATCTGCTCTTCTGTCTGTTTGCTTTGCTGTGTCCCGCTGAAAGACTCCCGACCAGCCGAGAGGTTGTAATAAATAAAATAAAAAGTTCAACATTTTAGAAAACACGCTTGTTTGCTTTGTTTCTGATAACTTACCACATTGTATTTTTTTTCATTCTCACATGCATATATGCACGATGAGAGAGATACATGTCATCGTATTAATTATTTTTCTCCACACTGCCCATGAAGTAACGCCTTCTTAACACTACGACACGATTCACAGTCATCAATGTGTACAAAAAGTTCAGCAGAAGCTAATATCAGACTTGAGTAATAAGAGGTTTGCAAATGAAATTGGGATCTTTCAAATCAACAAGTCTATTTAGTATGATATTCCCTCTGGTATTAGTTTGTTGCTGAGACATGATGGTGCAAATAAATCCACACACAACTACCAGGATAAAGACATCCACTCAGTTTTTTGATTCAGAAGCTGAACACTTTATATGTGTTTTTACACTTGTCCACTATTTTATTCACATTGCTCAGATTAAGACGGGTTCAGGTCGAGATGTTAACTGACAGTTAACTGTAATCGTAACTCTCTCTCTCATTGCATATGTAGCATTTGAGTATTGTATAAAGACAGATTTGCAAAAAAATCCAATCCAACATTTATATGTCTATGTGGGTCTCTACAAACTTTACAGTAGATCTCCAGTCATTGATTAATCCCTAAAAGCTCTTCTCTGTGTATTAGAGTTTTACGGAGCCCCGGAAGGGACATGGATGGAAAAAAATAAAAACGATGATGAAGATGAAGATCTCGCAAAACTTTTGCGAGATCTCGCAAAGCCAGTTGATTTGCGAGATCTCGCAAAGGATTTCCGTATTGATTCTGTCTAACATGGGGAGTCATGGTGGAGGATTTGAAACAGTTTCTACGTTCAAGAGAGGTCCCAGAGGAGGATGGATTGAATGTCTTTATATGCAAAGCCAATTTCGAAGTAAAATTCAATGAATTTCCCCCACGGACGCTCTCCCTCCATTGTTTTGGTTGATTTGACCCGGAAGTAGTCACTGCTACATTATTTCAATCTACTTTTGCAAGATAACGCAAAACTTTTACGGGATCTTGCAATCTTCATCATCATTTTTTTTTTTTCACCCATGTCCCTTCTGGGGCTCCGTAGAGTCTTATATTTAGAAGTTGTTTTCATAAAAAAAAATCCCTTTCTGCCCTGAAATAGTGAAGATGTTACTCTACACTGTTGCTTCCTCTACAATGTACAGATTTATAAAGATCTCTGCACTTCCCACTCACTGCAGCCCAAGCACACTAGCTCACCCACGACTCTACTCAAACACTGTAAAACTGCTCGACGATACAGTGGCAAGTTGTAATATTTAAATAATTCATAGGTTTGTTACATATGAAACCCTAAATCCATGTTTCTGAGACTTTAATTGGTGCACTGCTGTTCCAAAGTGAAAATGCTCAGTCATGCCATTGACTGCTTATTTTACTCATAATGTTATTTCTAACAAGGTAAAAAGAAAAAAAAAAGGAAAAAAATGATTTTTTTTAGTGGAGAGGTTCTCAAAAACTATGCAAAGTCTGTCTTGTTATCTAAATGTAGGTATTTGCATCTGTAAAATTAAAGTTCCACACCCATTGTCCACCTGTGCAAGTGTTGTCACTTATGGCCTGACTAGACCTATTTTCATGACAGTGTGGATGTGTTTAAAAATGTGCTGATTGACATTTCTTTAGCCCGGATAGTTTCACTTTAATCATACTGGTGTGTCCAGTTTGATGACCTTGAGTAATACACAGTAGCTCTGCTCGGCCTCAGCCTGCTGTGTGGGCATGCAGAGCTTTAACAGGAATGTTTTAGATGGAGTTATCACCTCTTCTTGATTAAGTGGTTGTAACTTCATCAAGAAGATTTTGTTGCTACAGTGCAGGTTGAGGTTGCTGGAAACATTTTGTGAGCAAACATTTTGGAAAGGTGTCTTTACTGTAAATACCAAACCTTGCAAGTCTTTTCTTTGCTGTGCACAGTCTCTTGGGTTTGTCATTTTTAGCCAAAAAACAGCTACCCCACTTAAGTCCTACTAAAGCCACACTTTTGCATGTTTGCCTGCTCTCGTGTATCAGTGTGATCTACCATGTTAACGACTGAGTGCTTAAGATCTGAGTGAATTTCTTTTTTCCACCACCATGACTTAATTACACAGAGGGACTTAATCATTCCTCGTGTCCGGCAGCACCGATGCTAATTAGTTTCCACGTACACACCCCACGTGTGTACATTCGAGCACACATATGCAAAGTTCCCGGTGCCTATTTACACGTTACACATGCTCACGTTCGCGCAATGACACGGCTGAGTGTCTCCCTGCAACATTTTTCTCATTAGGATCCCTGTCCTGTCAATCGAGGCTTGGTGAATAATTTATAGATATTGGAGGGAGGATAGTTGATGGAGGATGTGTGCGTCCAGCCAAAGTCCCTGGTGTGACTTTTTAAGCTTCCACAAGTCACTGGAGTTCTTCTGTCAATACTGTCTACGAGCTAAGATCTGCCGTTTATTCACAGTGACAGGCCATGTACACACACACTGTACACATGACGGCACACACACACTCACATATATGTAACACATACACATGGGATGAAGACACACTCAAACAAGCATATACTTGGATACACATTTACATTTTTTTTTACCAACCTGCTCTCCTTTTGAAATTATAATAAATACACTACTTTTGAGATTGCTGCTTGGATTATATTCACTGTATTTTCATAAATAGAAGTCTACAGTTATTTAAATTATGCTTTCAGCTGCATATTACTGAAGTAAATATATCACATTTGACTTTTTCAGCATTTAACCAAGAGGATAAACACTGGCTTTAACATCAATTGTGCTGTAGTTGCTCAAATCTATATTGTATATTCATTTGTAGCCAACTGGTGCATATTCCTTTATATATATTTGAAACAGTGATGTGATGTAAAGTAAAGTAATGTACCCAAACAAAACACACATAACTTTCACCTTTTGTAGTAAATTTTCAAGATTTGAATAGCTTAAAAAAGCAAATCATTCACATGGAAAGGGTAAGTACAGTTATTTAACATACCGTCAGATCCATAAATTAGAATCAGTGGTTCCAGATTAGGTGCAAATGATTTAACTGCAGTGTATAAAGTATCACTCTGTGTAAAGTATAAAGTGTCCCGATGTCAAGTACTTAATGTTCCACGCAGTGTGCAAACAATAGGAAATACTCAAGCATGTTGCCTTACATACTGCAAGATATAGGACATCAACATGCTGCATTATGTTTTGGGACATTTATCTGGCATAATAAATAGTATGGTTGTATTGGTGTTGGCATGCAATAGGCAGACCCTTAGCAGAAGCCACTCAAGTGTAATGGCGGATTGGGCGGCAGCTGCTCATTTTTTTTTGTTTCAGGGCGTGCCAGACTAGGTGCTAGCCAGGCAATATGCGACTGTTTTACATAGTCGCATAAACGACTAATGGAAGAAATGCCTGGACTTCAAACTAGACATTTCAGAAGGTTAAGGAGCAGTGTTTTCCGCGAGAGAGGTGAACCTTTTGTTGTGGACTATGGGATTTGTAAGTTCACATACATGCACAAAAAAGCAGCAACACACACACTGAAGGAGAAAGGAAAAACCCCAAAAAGAACTAAAAGGGCTCTTGGAGGCAAATTATTTTGACAAGATTAGGTTTTAGTCAGCCAGTTTGGTCAGTTACGATGTAATATTTAAAATACATATTCCAGTAATGAACTAAAGTATGAATTACCCATGAGATCTGCTTTCATGCGGGCCATGCAGAGACAAATTAGGTCCATTACATGTATTATTACAAATTAACTTCACATACTCCCCTACAGTACAGACTCAGATGGACCTACAACCACTGGATACACACACACACATAGACAAACACAGCCACACTCGCTGCTTGGACCTGGGCCTGTGACTATGACAAGCCCTGCTGTCTGCTTCGGTCCTCTCCCAGGCTTTGGGAGAGGATGGGGAGGAATGCTAAAGAAACCAGGAGAAGCCAAGCATACAGTTTCACTGTGGGGGTAGAGGGAGGTGGAGGCTTGAAGTGAAAGAGGAGGGGTGGATGCTGCTCACCACACAACTCTCTTTCTCTCTTTCCCTTCCCCTCCTAACATCCTCTCAGTCTGCAGAGACCCCATGTGTGTCAGCCAAGCAGTGGAGCATCCCTTCTGTCTATTTTACCTATTTTTGTTGTTCCTCCTGCTGTCTTTCTCCCACCCCTCTTCTCCTGTTGTCTCCGTTATGCTTTTTCCGAGTTTGTCTTTAATTTAATCTCCTTGAAGCATATGTTATGGGTGGTGCAATGAGAGCCATTTGAAGCAGGGAGAAATTAAAATACAAAATGCGCAGTGTTAAGTGTATGGAGATAATGGGAGGGGGTGTATAGGAGATGTGGCTGTTGTTTTTAAAGTCCACACTAAGTTAAATCAGAAAGGGACTAAATTGCAAAGAATGACTAAGCGGTCCAAGAGAGGCAGCTCTAGTCAGTGTGTGTGTGTGTGTCGATTTGTATCCTGTTAAACTTCTCCACAGCAGGTGTCAGCTGAAGAAGGAGGCTTGGAGGCGGAGACATGGAGGAAGAAGGCAATTACTGTTGTGGAGCGTTTTGTTTTGTTTGTGGAAGCAGCATTGTGTGGCCTTCTGCTAATGAGGCCCAGAAAGCTCGTTAATAATGAATTGGGAAAAAGGTGACACGGGGACTTTGTGTGTGTATGGGTGCGTGTGTGTGTTTGTGTGTGTTTATGTGTGTGTGTGGGGTCATCTCACCAGAGGGTGTTGACATTCTCTCTGATAGGCCCCCAGGCTGAATATGGTGTCACACCGCTGTTTGATATTGATCTGGCCGCACACATACACACACACACAATCTCTCTTTTCCACCTCAACCTTTTAGCTATTTTATCTGTGTCCATGTCAACTGTGTTCTGATTCCCCTTTTATATTGACTCACTTTTCAGAAATGTGCATTTTTAAAGAACAATGCAACTATTCTTTAACCCATTTGTGTGGACTCTTTCCACACCGTGGTTTGTGTGACCCTTAAACGAGTAAAGAAATGTTCTCGCTGCACAACATTTTCTATAAAAAATCGACACTTTTTCTTGACCTCTAATTGTGTCCTTTTTCACCAGCTTTGTGTAGCTCTCGGGTTGTTCGTCAATTCCGGGTTACTGTGAAGAGCGGAGGGATTTAGGGCTGGATCTCACATGAGAGCTGACCACCGTGATAACAACACTCACCGTTACACATTCACCTGCGCTGTGTTGACACTTCTGCCTATGGGTGGCTTTATATGTGTGTGTGTGTGTGTGTGTGTGTGTGTGTGTGTGTGTGTGTGTGTGTGTGTGTGTGTGTGTGTGTGTGTGTGTGTGTGTGTGTGTTTTGGCTGGATGGGTGGGTGTGTCTGTGTCGAGTGTAAAGGGAGAGAGAGAGAGAGAGAGAGAGAGAGAGAGAGAGAGAATTATTACTCCCCTCGCTTTGGTGTCCAAACGAAGCCCCTTAGATTTCTCCAGACTAACACCTCCCTGAGGAGAAAGGATCAGACAGTCTGCAAGAGGAATGAAT
>OMNN01031290.1:0-20546 GCA_900302755.1 Chromis chromis | reverse complement strand
ACAATGCTAGGCCTCATGTGGCTCAAGTGTGTCAGCAGTTCCTGCATGATGAAGGCATTGATGCTATGGACTGGCCTGCCCGTTCCCCAGACCTGAATCCAATCGAGCACATCTGGGACATCATGTCTTGTTCCATCCACCAACGCCACGTTGCACCACAGACTGTCCAGGAGTTGACTGATGCTGTAATCCAGGTCTGGGAGGAGATCCCTCAGGAGAACATCCGCCGCCTCATCAGGAGCATGCCCAGGCGTTGTAGGGAGGTCATACAGGCACGTGGAGGCCACACACACTACTCGGCATCATTTGACTTGTCCTGAGGAATTTCCACTGAAGTTGGATCAGCCTGTAATGTGATTTTCCACTTTTATTTTCAGTATGATTCCAAATCCAGACCTCCAAGGGATAATAATTTTGATTTACATTGATCATTTTTATGTTATTTTGTTCTCAATACATTCCATTATGTAATGAATAATTTTCAAATGGAATATTTCATTAATTGAGATCTAGGATGTGTTATTTTAGTGTTCCCTTTATTTTTTTGAGCAGTGTAGTTGGCCCAACCCGGTTAAATTAAGTCACACCCAACCTTGCAAATACATTGAATAAACCCTAATAAATTATGTTGACTCAACACAAGTACATTAAGTTAGACCAACAGAACTGCTTCATCCTAAAAGAAAACCTATTTAATCATCTGGAAATGCTTCCCATGATTGTTTTTCTAACATTCATTCAAATAGTTATTTTTCTGAGTGTACGGCAAAAAACGGCAAATATAGACATTTTTGGAATTTAGATTATGGTGGTCTCAGAAGTAAAAATGGTATTGTGTCTTTCTAGAAACAGTGTCAGTTACTCAGGATAATCCACACTACCGACAGTTTAGTTGGAACTACTTTGTACTCAAGATGACAGAAGATACTGAAGATTCATGAAAACTGGTGGAGACATTGGTGGAGCAAACACGGTGCATCATGACTTCACATGGTGTTTTCACATTCACACTGGCAGAATAAAAAAATAAAAAAAGATTAAGAATAATCACCAAACAACTTTGTTTTAAAATTGCTGGAGTGCTAGTGTATATCATTTACAGTTGTAAAGTCAGTCCAAATCACTTTGAGTGTGAATGTGAAAAAGTATTCAACCTCTACACTCTTTCAGCACAAATGAACACAATAATCCAATTAACCAACTTTAGAGAACAGTCTTGTCAGAAAACATTGTTCTTCTGAAAACTTAAAGTGTAGCCTAATTGTATTACTCAAGCTTGAATTGTCTTCTAAATTTAAATACTTACTTTGTGCTTGGTCAAACATGTCCAAACATGCTGGACCCATCTGTACTCAACAAATGTATTTTGGTCTCATCTGACCACAGAGTGTTCTTTCATATCCATCGGGACTCTTTCCATGTTCTTTAGCAAAGTCATATCTTGCAGTTGTGTTTTTTTTCTTGGACACTATTCAAAGCCATTGAGGTCATGCAATGTATTCCACACTGTATGAGCTGTCACAGAAACTGACTCTCACTAAAATCCCCTTTGCAAAGTCTGAAACACTTTCATGTTGTTTTTGTCATAGGAAGACGGCTACTGCAGCTTTGATTAATGGCACTATGGCTCAGTCTATACCTCAGATTACTGCTGCAACTGTTTCACAGATTGTTAGTTGACCACTGATCGTCCTGAGTCCTATTTCATTTACGTGAAGTCTTACAATCAGATGTTTCAGTCCCCGTGGCAAGTCTTTTCTATGTGGAGCCATAATGCAGATATCAACAGCCAAATGGAAGAACATGTCTGGTGTTCACAGATCATTTTATAACCATGTTCATGCAATCATGACAATTCAAAATAACAGGTGTACTGAATTTTGTTTCAGTGATCACAAGTATTATAAAAGTATATACTTTCATTGAAATGAACTTACCCTTTGGGGCCTGCATATAGTTTTTCTAAAATATTTGTTTATGGTTATCCACCAGAGGACTCTATACTTTACTGTTCAACTTAAAAGTAATGTAATTACTGTAGGGTGAAACATTTGGCATTTAAGTGATACTGCACAGTATACAATGTATGTTGCATACGGTATGTATGTCAGGCTCCAATAACTATGAAGTGTCATCAAAACAGCTGCAGTAATTGAGGTTATGTTGCCCAAGTAAATCCCCCTGTCAGAGAATGCATGGTAAAAAGAGTGGACAGAGAAAACAATATCACTGAAATATGAAAATAACAGGAGAAACCTTTTCAGACAGTCCCCCCTGGAAGAAATGTATACTGTGGACAACACTTACATAAGAGAAATAGTTGCACAAAGAATGAGGGACAAAAAAGAGCTGAGAGGAAAGGTCAAGCCCTGGCCTGGATCTCACCTCTGCCCTGCTGACCAATCACAGCATGAAGTAGGTATGAACAGATGAGCTTTATTGTCTTAGTAAGCAGATCACTAAACACTTAAGGTGAAGATAAAATACTTCCACTCTATAAATAAGAAAACTGATGAGATGATAGGGATTATTCAGTAGGGGCATAGTCTCCCCTCAAGTCGACTGAACAATAAATTAGAAAAACAAACAGAGGCTACATTACTGTTTTTAAAAGCTTGTTGAACCTTTAAAAACATTTCTGCATAGATAGTCTTGTATTCAAATCTTGTGTTCTAGGTATGCAAGAATGTTAAAATACCCCCACAATACAGTTCTGATATGCACCCATTATTGATGAATACATGAAATAATAAAAATACTAGCTTCAAGATTATCTATGATCATTTATACAGCGATTCAAGGTGATAAAGCACCAGACTGGAACTCTTACGCTGTAGTTTAGTACAACATGTTAACAAGAGTTATATGGAAGCACATGAAGATTGAGTAATAGAGAGCCAGGAAATGTTGGTCTACCCAGCCTGTGCACACAGTGGCCACCAAGATCAAATGCAGCATTTCCTTTTAATGTCAAACCACTATATACCGAGGTGATAACACCCAAACTACATCAAGGGCCCAACATTAATGTTCCTGCCACATTTAGATGTGATAAAGAAAACATGTGACCACATAGTATACAGTGTGAATACTTGTGTGCCTGATGAAACATTATCATCTGTGTAAATTCATGTATTTGTTCATTTGTGTGTGTAGAATATCATCATTGACAGAGTTGAAATACTGGTAACAACATCCCATAACATCCTTAGTGCAAGATGCAGTCTATTCAAACTGCAGGCCAGACATAAATTATTATTAAGACATAAATTTAAGAATACCATTCCTATTTATTTTTATCAGTATAGATGACACAATATAGTGGGAGCAGCTCCCATTTTCACCTTCTATACAAGAGCATCTCATATAAATAAAATATGGTGGAAAAGTTCAATTTTTTTTTTACCAGACATTGCTCAAAGTGAAATATATATAGCCTTTATTCATTTTAACTTTAGTAATAACAGCTCATGAAACTGCCCCAAAAGCAATCTACAAAATATTTGAATATTTCAGAGGGCCACAGAGATGTCAATAAAGGACCCCTAGACCCCACACAATCCCAAGAAGAGCTCCAACCACCTGATTAACTCAAAACACCTGCAAAGAGCCTTTCATTTCTTCAGTCACTGGGAAGACTGATGACATGACAGATGTCCAGAAGACAATCACTGACAGCGTCCACAAGGAGGGTAAGACTCAAAAGTGAATTGCTGAAAGGGTTGGCTGTTCACAGAGTGCTGTATCAAAGAATATTAATGGAATGGTAACTGAAAGGAAGAAGTGTGGTAGCAAAAGGTGCACAAGAAAAAGGGATGACAGGAGACTTGAGAGGATGGTCAAGAAAAGCAGATTCCAGAATGTGGGAGAGATTCACAAGCAGTGAACTGAGGCTGGAGCCAGAACATCCAGAGCCACCATGATAGACGTGATAGACGGGCTACAAGTGTTGAATTCCTATTGTAAAGCCACCCCTGAACACCCAACGTCAGAAGCATCTTACCTGAGCTAAGCAGAGAAAGAACTGGATTGTTGCTAAGTGGTCCAAAGTCCTCTTTTCAGATCAACCTACATTTTGCATTTCTTTTGAAAAGAGCCACAGCATCAAAGTTGCTTGAATTCCAGTGTGAAGTTTCCACAGTCAGTGATGATTTGGTTGACATGTCATCTGCTGGTGTTGTTCCACTTCCTGTAATCCAAAATCAATGCAGCCATCTACCTGCAGATCTTGGAGAACTACATTCTTCCGTCTTCTGAAGAGCTTTTTAGAGATGCAGATTTTGTCTCCCAGCACGACCAGGCATCTCCTCCCACTGCTAAAACCACTCAGAAATGGTTCACAGACCATGGCATTACAGGGCTAGATGGGCCAGCCAACTCACCAGATCTTAACTCCACAGAAAATCTGTGACATGTCAAGAGGAGTATAGGAGAGTTCCATAGGCTGATTGCCTCCAAGCCACTAATTGGAGCAAAGAGAGGCCTGACCAAGTATTGACAGAACATACATGTACATACTTTTCAGAGTTTGGATATTTTTGCAATTATAAATCCTTTTTTAGTTGATCTTTGTTGATATCTTTAATATTCTAATACTCTGAGATTGATTTTAGGGGGTCTGTGAGCTGTAAGCTGTTATCAAGGTCAAAACAAATAAAGGCTTGAAATATTTCAGTTTATGTGTACTGAGTCTAGAATATATATATCTTTTCACCTTGAGCAATGTCTGATGAAAAATATTGAACCTTTTCCATCATATTCTAATTATATGAGATGTACTTGTATAAGTGAAGGGATGGACTGTGCAGATTCAGCAAGCTACTACTTAAAAGGGAAGCACCCCAAATGATTCCCTAACAAAGACATGATGTGAATTGTAACCTCCTGATGTTACCTCTATTTCTATGTAGTAATGACATCAAGCAGCTGGGCCTACTGTTAACTAGCTAGGGGCCAGACTTCCCAAAAATGATAGATCTTGAAAGTCATAATTGTTTTCTATGTGAATTTTCTAAGTACACTCTTAAGTACTGCACTTAAGAATGAATGTGTGCATTAAGACCAGCCGACTGCAGTACTGAAGATGGCTGAACACATTTTACAGGAGCTGGCTAGAAGCCCTTTTATCTATTAAAAATACATCCATCACAAAACAAAAGTGTTAAAGTGTTCAAAGAAGTGTTTTATACTTGGAATTTCTCAGTACGAAAACAAAACTTGTGCAATAAACAGGCTATAGCTTTCAACTTGCTGCCTTCAGTACAACATATTACCAGGTGGATGTTTAACAAAGTAAATCTTTATGAATTCTGTCTCTGCTCAAGTCAGATGTTCTCTCACACTCATTAATCCTAAAAACGAAGAGTGGCGGTTCATTTACATTTCATCAAAATGTACACGTCATATTGAGGATAAAGGATGACAACGATGACAGAAACGGTCAGATCAACTGGATGATTGGGAAATAATCTGTCTGTTTTTCATCTTTATCTTTCTGTAGCCAAAACCTTGTCAGACACCACCGTTGCATTTCTGTTTGCAACCAAATCTTTGCGTTTTTCTCCTGTTTTGTCCTCCTGTCAATCATTTTGCACTGCACATGTGAAACATGCGTGTCTACAAACTCTGCCTTGTGAATACATTGTTTTGTGAAACTCAGTGTTTTCAAGAACCCTTAAATCGAAGTAAACAATGTTCTATAAGACAGACCTCTCTCTAGATCAGTCACTGAAAATGACAACTGTGCCAGTTTCTTTTTTGTATCAAGCAGCAAAAAGAGTTGTAGCATGTGTTTGAGTTCATTGACCTTATTTTACATCGCACTTCCTGTGATGTATCTATTGCAAATATTACAATGTCAGTGCTGGACAAATATAAGATGGAGCCCCACTTCCAAACATTCTTTAAATCTTGTGTTCTTGGTGCCTTCTACAAATGTGTAGGATTATCCTACCTGACCCTCGTGATTATTTCTAATCTCTCAAATTTCTTTAGGTATGATGCTTTTGGGAAACACCTTTTAATCATAACAAGGTTCGTAAGGTCATCTTAGCCCTAAAATGCTTAAGGGAAGGTTTAGGGCAAAATAACAGATACTTCAAAAAGCATTTGTCGTATTGTTGTTTAGCAATGACACTAGACAAAACAATAACTGATTATTATCACTACATAGTTCATAGTGCTGTTCCATTTTGATCTGTTGTACACTATACACCTGTAACAGAGAAAGTCGTTGTAGTAACATCAGTTTGTAGCACCAATGAATATTTTGGGAACTCAGTTCCCTAGCAATCTCTCTTTCATCTGTGCAGCTGAACTGGTAAAGCTGATATTCCTCTGCGTATGTATTTAAGTGCTTTAGGCTGCCGGACAGTCTTGCAAGAAGACTCCTAACTTTGACTTATTCACAGAGCGTTCTGTTGCTGTAACATTTCACTTAGCTACATAGTTAGAACTTACTGAATATATTTACTACTAAAATTAGATAGAACACAACCAGGAAGTAGCAAATGATCAGGAAAAGGAAAGACAAAGAGAAAATGGTGTGGTTAAAAAAACATTACCACCTTCAGAATGGAAATCCAATAAACCACAAAGAAAAAAGGAGTCTGGCTGTGCTTGAAACCTAGTAACCACAGTTTAACACATTCATCAGAAGTGGCATGAACATCTGAAGACAATCTAATCATTGGAATGGTCATTCATTTTCATCTGTATTCCAAAGTGATCTAATAATTAGCTCTAAAAGCCTTCCTGCCTTTAGGGTGAGGATTAGGCTAAATAATGGATTCCTTTGATGCGGTCTTTGAACACATCATGTGTGATAAAGGGAAAATTCACCAAATCTATGCTTAAGATTGTGATTGTTTATTCTAAATGCCTCATTTAAAAAATACACATAAATAAAGCATTTGCATCGGATTCCTATAAAAAAATAAAGTTGTGCACTTTTCAGGTGAACTGCAGACTGTGGTTAAACAGAGCCGAGGAGACAAGAATAGAAACAAATTAGAGACTGAGAGGAAAATAAAACATCCTTACACAATACGATAAATGTACAAGTCTACAGGCTGTAAAAAGTGTACAGTACTTTGTGAACTTTTTATGATTTATGGTATTCTAATTAGGTCCAACAGCACTAAAGACATTTCTGTGTTCTCTCCTCTCCTATCCATGGTTGTGCTCTTACCACTGAGGTGCAGGACTTGGTTTTGCATGAGATAAAATGAGACAGGAGCATAAGATGCCCAGAAACTACTTGGAGTTCAGAGGGCTGAAAATAAACCACAGATAATTAAAACACAACTTATTATTTTAAATTCTATTTGCTGACTTTGATAGTCACAGTTTCATTGAATTTCATTTTTCCTACATTATAGTTATATTACTCAAAGCCCTTTTTAAAAAATATAGCTTTATTTCATAATTGTATTTTTCTCTCTGACACATGTACATGTAACTTTTCTTTAAAGAGTGGTTGCTACCAGAGATAACAGATTTGTAAAAAGGAAGGATTTTGAAATGTATTAAAACCAGTTCACATTCTATTCATTCCTTCATACTGTATACTGTATTTCAGAATGTCTTGTCCAACCATTTTATTTGAATGAGTCAAACTCAGTTCTGCTCTCACCTCTGACATTGTTCCTGCATCTATGGAAGCTTCATTTAATTTCTCTGCTGAAATACTTGAACAGAAATGAAGTAAGGAGCAGATAAACACCTGCTGGCAACAAAATAAAATGTGGGAATTCAACCTGAGGCATTGAAATACCTGAAATAAGGAAGGAATCTACTAACAGACGCACAGTGGGCAGATTTCCATTCTGAAGGGGACTGGCTCAGATGAAGCTCAAGAGAATCCAGATATTTCTGAGAGAAAAGATCCCATCCTCATCCTCTCTACCTACAGTCAGGAGGATAGGACAGTAAATAGGCTGCCCCATGACTGGTTTCTAAAGTCACCACTGCATTTGAAGTACGATTAATTTAAGTCAGCACTACAGGAAGGTAAGCTGATCCTAAATCTAAGTCTAAAGGCAACTTGAGTGTTGAGAAAGGATGGGGCCAACTGTTTTCTCTCTCTCAAGACTGCAGGCCAATAACGGTGTCTAACCACTTCTTGTATGCCACGGCGAAGCGTCTCTGCTCAGGGTTACAGCAGCTGTCCAAAATACTGTTTACAAAGCTGTGCTCAGAGGTCAGGGTGGGGGTGGGGGTGCCGGGCAGCAGGACGCCTCTCTTCAGTCGCTTGCTGTCATGCGGGTTTGGCAAGGAAACCCTGTCTACCTCCATAGGTTCACTAGCATGCCTCTGCCCATTCACACTCTCCCCCCGGCCTGCATAGCTTTCAGGGCTGACCTCCGACATGCCTGGATCACGGTCGTTGAGGTGGATTGGCTTGTTGTCTCCTCTGCTACTGCACTGATGCTGATGCTCCCTCCTCCACTCGTTCAACAAGTAGAAGACATGTCGCCTGAGAGGTGTGGAAACATAAATTAAGAAATAGATTTCGACCTGTCTAAACAGGTTGGAAACAGGTTACAATATTCTCACTGCACCAATAGATTTTTGCAGTTGGTTCGAGAAAATGCTGTTTGAGGGAATCCAAGGTTGACAAAAAAGAACTGTCTGTAAAAAAACATTTTGCAGTAACAAATGCATTATACCTTACACATTGATTATCTGCCTTGTCCATTGGGAAGTCTTAATTTACATAAACAATTGTATAGAGTAAAAGAAAAAGCTGCATGGAGATACTCAAGTACAAATACCTCAAAGTTGTACTTAGACAGTAGTTGTGTAAATGTACTTAGTCTGACTGCATCACTGCTTTCTGCAAAATCTTACAAATGTGGAAACCCATTAAACCTTACAACAGCAGCAAAAGTAGAGCAGTAAATATAAAGCTCTTGGCAACAGGACATACTTTTAAAATGTCTGAACAATGTAAACTAAAATGTACAGAATACTAAAAATGTAAGATGCTTTCCTACCAAAAGATCCAGGAGCTCTAACTTCCCATGAACTAACAGACAGGAGCTTTCTCACTGCTAAAAGCTCCTCCAGTGCTTTGTGATTTGCTCTTCTTGAGTTAAGCCTATTGGCCTGAAAGTTCTTGAACCTTAAAAAAAAGTCCTACTCATTAAGCAGGGACCTTTTGGGAGAATTTAATTTACACAGGTACACAGGGGACCCGAGTTCCTAGACAAGTCCCTGTTCCCTGGGGAAAAGTTTATCTGCAGATCTGTACTATGTGTCTGTTTCCCCTAATAATAATATGCACTATTTATTTACTATACATTTTGAGGAGAAGTATCATACTAATGCAAAATGGCAAAAATGATGTTGAGCTCTGTGACCTCACCTGTGACTCCAGAGTGTTTCGTGTCCAGGAAAGGACTGAATCAGGTCTGAGCACAGTTCTATCTCTTGGTGAAAAAGCTGAAGGACTGTGGTGAAGCTCCGCTGTCCGTCATCCTCGCTAGCTGCCTCTGCTCCTGACAGCTCCCCATTAGTTTGAGTGCAGCTGTGCTGGTGGGGGCCGCTGCTGGGGAATGTGCTGGACCAGTGCTGGGATGAACCGTTGATGGTGGCAGAAGCTGGAGTCTGGTAGTGCTCAGTGGTCAGCTCCTTGAGTAGGAACTGGCGGTAGTGAAAGCCACTGTGGTCAGACACATGCATGGACACCCACAGGCGCATAGAAGACAGCTCATCATGGAAAACCTGGTGGGAACATGGTCACACAGGTGCTCATGAAGAACAGAAGACTAATATTGAGGACTCACAACACTTACTAAAGAGATTAGACTGCAATAGGATATTTATTTTTATCACTCAGTATAACAAGCTCCTAGTTTTGATTCTAGCACATGGTCAATATACAAGCAGTAAAGGTTAACAACTACAAATATACTTTGAGGTAAATAGATTTCTTCAGAAACAACATTAGAGTAGGAATGTCACAACGCCAGTAATATGACTGTCAGTATCAATATCACTACAATTCTATGATTCTTAATAGCACAAAAACAGAAAACCAGTTCATGTATTTCAACATAAACTCGTATGTGGAAAAACTTGTGATGGAGCGTAAAAGTTGTAAGAATTGTAATAATTAATAAAAATACATTACTGTTAATATTATTGCTGCATTTCTATCACAGTGCCCAGTTGACTGATATATGAAAAAAGAATGCAAATAGGAAATAGGATGAGTGTAATAAATGTATGAATAAATATTTATTGTGGTACACACAGCGAGCGAGACACACGCACATTTCATGCATACTGCATGTTAGCTTAAACAAGCTAAGTTAGCCGCAGTAATATTGTGGCGACATGTAGTTCAAATAAAGTAAGTGAGTCATCTAATCAGATCTGGATGACATTAAGTCGTCTATGACTGAACCCTGACCTCTGACTGAAACACTAAATATGAGTTTTGAGGTGTTTTATATTTCCCCACATGCCTCCACTGTTGTCCTACCTGCCCTTGGTTCTGGAGAAATCACAACCTCCACCAGCCTAGCTCTAATAACTTTGCTACTTCCAGTGCCACAGAAAATAAACCATCCCATTTTCAGAATGTTGGTATTAAAGTGGTGCTAAAGTACTGGTTCTTGTGACATCCCTGCATTAGACATCATACGAAGAGTATAAACAGAAAAATCCAAGATCAGCTTTGAAGTTTTTAGAAACAATGATGAAAAATCTCTATGCAGAACACAAGGCTGGTGGTAGAGAAGCCAACGTCAGAGGTACCACAAGACATTGTTGATGTTACTATGGTGCAGTGTTTTGTGGCACACCATCTGTTTTATCTGGTACGGATTTAAAAATAAATAAATGTATGAATATACAGGATTTGAGCTTACGACATACATATACATAAAGTTGTAAACAAAAGTTTACATACACTTGTAAAGTATATCATGGCAGTCTTGATTTTCCAGTGACTCCTAGAAATATATTATAGGCCTTTCTGACAACGTCTGCTGGGTCAAAATGATATATACAGCAATTTGAATGAGCAGTTTTAGTGATGTAGAAAATGTTCACATTTTCTTTGTGGCATGGACTCTTAACTTCTCATGAGTGTTTACGATCAACTACAGCTGCTGACTTCTCTTAGCAAATTTAATAGGGCCTATTTGATACACTCATCAGACTCAACCACAAACGCTACAATGGAAAAGTCTAAGGACCTGAGTACAGATCTGAAGAAGCAAATCATTGACTTGAACAAGTTAGAAGTTTACTTGGAGTCATTTTGAAGTAGCTTCAGATCCCAGAATCATCTGTGCAAACTATTTATTTAGCATAACGTACATGGCACAGTTCTGTCACTGCTATGATCATGAAGAAAATGCAAGCCATCACCTGCTGCTGAGAAACAACTGGATGGTCGAGTCAACCAAGAATCACCAAAAGCAGGTTTGCTATCAATTAGAAGCTGCTGGAACACAAGTGTCAGCATCCACAGTGTTTTACATGGCCATGGGCTGAGAGGCTGCTGTGCAAAAAGGAAGCCCTTCCTCCAGAAGCAGCACCTTAAGACTCAACTGAAGTTTGCTGCTGACCAAATGGACAAAGAAAAGCAACACTTACAGCGACTGTCGTGTCACTCAGTATACATAACGTCCTTTATACAACTGCATGCAGTTCAGACTTGTGTGTCATTGAAAACTGACATGTGAATGTAGGTCTGGAGCTAGTTAGCCCATGTGACAGCATTAAGATGCTGTGAGATTAATGGAGAGGAGGGTTTGTCTGAAAGAGGCTTAAAGGACTGACTGCAGGCCAATCGTTCTATAGACATAATGGCAGACTGCCTTGGAGGAAAACAAGCAAAAGTGTTTTAAACAGGCACAGTACATGAAATGGTCACATTACCTTGTGTATAGATTGATGACTACACCTTGACATAATGTGTCTTTGTGTTAGATATTACTGGCAGCTGAAATGAATCCTTGTGTATAAAACTGTACCTACAAACTTTTTATGTGTGCAAATTAATTGTTTGTGCATGTGTTTACAAACTGGCTCATCTCAAATTGGCCTAGAAGATGAAACAAGCATTCTGAATGGAACTGAATAATACTAGTAAATATTACATATTACACTTCTAGATTGATTGACTGGTGGCCTAAAAGTATGAAATTATGGATGGATTTTTTTTTTGTGTGCAAAAACCTCCTAGCTCTCTGACCAGTTCTATGAAGGCAGCCTTTAAGACATCTTGTGAAAATGTGCCTAGGATACCTCTCTGTTAGTTGGTAGTATCTTTATAACTCAAACTGTACATGGGAACACTTGCTTGTCTATAGTGCTTGTACTATGTACATGCAGAGTCTTACTTTGCCATTGCCCTTGGCCATGTGCTGCAGCACCCAGATGCGGTGGGACCAGGCATTGTAGTTGCTGGGATAGCGGCAGGCAGCATCAGAGCATACCCTCATCTCTTGGTGGAGAGTCCTGGCCAGATTGTCAATGAGCTGTTGGCTTCTCTCTGCATTCGGCTGCTCTGCTTCACCCTGCTGCTCCCGTTTGTTGTTGTGGCCCGCAGCAAGGAACTGATCCAGGATCTGCTGCAACACCCAGCGTCTGCAGGAGGACATTGCCTGGTAGGTTAGACAACCTAAATAACCCAGTGTGTAGCTACTGCTTTTTACAATCAAAAGCATCAGTAAGTACCCTTTTGCAATCTCACTTACTCTTATATCGAACCTGTGATTATTGAAACACACAAATGTGTTTTCAAATGAGTCTAACTGAATGAACGTGGTTATAGTATGACCTGTGAACACCAGTGGACCTATGGGCTGTGTCTAACTGCTTCATGGTTCCACACTGAAAAGAACTGCCAGAGGAACTGAAACATTGATTCTGTGTCCTTATGAAGATGGACGACAATACAGGAAGATGTAACCAACTAAAAACTAGTGGACACACAGTTGCAGTGGTAACCACGATGACTTTCCACTTTACAGAGGATATACTAAAATACTGGCTCACAAGATGATAGAGGGTGTGCATGAGAGAGTGTTTTGTGAGGTTCCAGCCACCAAGTTTTCAACTAAATATAGTAAAGTTGGGCATCGGAAACTGCAATAACAGCAATTCACATAAACACACATATACAAGTATTACAAAAGTACACAACCCGCATCATTACTGTCATTATTGTTAGTTAGCACATGCCTAAAATCAATTCAAGCTATGTAAAAGCTAAAGAAGAGCCATTTAGTAACAAAATTCAGTTTCCCATTTAGTGCAATTCATAAGCATAGTTGATTATTCGTTTCAATAACTGATAGATTAGTCGACGATCAAAAAGTCCTTGGCTCCATCCCAAAGGGGTATACTGACTTCTGTTGTATACTATATAGAAATTGGTTACATTCTAGTCAGAGTGGAATTGTGAAAGTGACAGTGTTTATAGAAGAACAAAGTGCTCTTCAATTCCCTGTTCCCGATTTACCTGTGTATCCACGTCTCTGGGCTCTTGGGGAATTTGGTGAGGGCCAGCTGGCCCAGGTAGAGGTCCTTCTCTGGGTTAAGAACTCCACACTGCAACAATTCCTTTCTGCAACAACAATGAGTCGTGCTATACAAAAGCCCTCAACAGCAGACTACAGGCTAAAGTGAGCATAGCATGCTTTGGCCACTGTTACATGTTAAGCGGTGATCATACGCATATCCACAGAAGTTTTACAGCAAGCAGTCAGAGTACCAGTCTCACTGTGTTCAGGGTTTTGTCTTATTTTGTATGAAGATGTGGAAACACTTTAGAATAACGATCAGCTGTAAGACATTTATAAGCTATTAGTAGATATTAGTGGATAGTTAACTAATCATGAACAAACCACTTAGAAACATTTGTAAATGATTATTAAACCAGTTATAACTAAAGTTGTACAACATTTATATATGATTTATACATTATTAGAAACACTGCATCAACAGTTATTTATTTAGTTGTAAGAAAACATTTTTGGAATGATTTAAGAAAATATTCTTTAATTAACTACATGTATTGAGTTTTTCATGGTTAATAAATGATTAGTTATAAGTCAGAATAAATCATGTTTGTTTCTGGAAAAATCATCAATACCAAAGTGTTTATTATCAAACCATTTCTTTTTCTATTTGTAGACTTATTTTACCTGGCTACATCTGCTAAACTATCATCAAGCGCAAACACTAATTGTTTTTTTTAGCTAGTTAGCTATGATAGCTATATCGGCTAGTCTAGCCAACTTTAGTTTTGATAATCCCACATAGTCAATGCAGATTGATGAAAGGGAATAAGTTAGCGTTACATGAAACATTGAAGAACTTGTGCCATTAAGAATTGTTTTAGCTGGCGTTATGATGTCATATAAATGTATGACCCTATTTTTCTTATTGTATAATCCAGGAGGTGTCGGCAGACAACCACAGGGGGAAAGCTGTAAGGAAGTCGATTCAACACAAATCGATTTTTGCAAGATCAAAAATATTGGTTTGTTTTAATAAAATGTTTTATACTCTTATAAGGGAATTTTATTTAATTGAATTCAATTTTAAAATACAGGGAGGGTTAAAGCACTTTAAATAGGTTCCTGATTTAAAAAGCAATAGTCGGTTTATTAATTATTTGTTTGTCCTTATTTCAAAGTCATTTGAGTTTTATTTTATATAAACTGGGATTTCATTGCTCTTTAATAAATAACACACACCATTCCTTATTGTTACCTCTGCCAAGCGAAGCTAACAATACGGCATTTGTCTGTTTGTTGTTTGTTTGTTAGCATGATAACTTGAAAAGTTCCGAATGGATTTTGATTAAATTTTCAGGAAATGTTGATAATGGGACAAGGAACAGTGATTACATTCTGGTGTGGGTTAGCCCTATTTGAGCAGAAGTATCAATAAATGTCAACTTCTTTATGCTCCACTCAATGGTTCTATTTATTTGTATGGGTCAGAATTATAGTAGGAAGTGGATTTGTACTCAAATTGTAGTTAAGTAAAGCAATATTGGTTGACATTATTGGTTATCGGCTGCAAGAAGTATAAAATTATCAATTATCGGTATCGGTTGAAACTGGCATTATCGTGCATCCCTACTATCCACTAATATCTACTAATAGCTTATAAATGTCTTACAACTGATCGTTATTCTGAAGTGTTACCGAAGATGTTGTTCACTTTCAAGGGCATGGGCAATGAATAGCTGACAACCATGAGAATTAACTTCCGTTGCTGTGTGTAGCTGGCCTGTACCTGACATTCCATGCGGTGGTAAAGTCTGGGTTGAGCAGCAACAGAGTGCAGGTGACATCCACTAAAGCTGAGAGAAACACAAACACAAACTGTTAGCTTCTCTCATGTTCTACTTGGCAGCTCCTTGGCTGATCATTTTAATCATTCAAGAAATAGTCTCATGACCCATTTCAGACCACTCAATAATTAGCCTGACTTGGTTCACCAATAGAAATTAAATGTGGCAAGGTCTGTCAATATTTAATTACTCAGATTAAAAAGAGGCCAGGGATTGCCAGAAACCTTAGAGTACCAGCCTTTCATAAAAAAAAAACATATCACCAGGATACAGTATTCACTTGTGACTACAAAAGTACAAAACTTAAATTAAATAAATACAAAAAAAAGAGAAACATCAATAAAATTGGATTTAATCTTGGCATGACTTTCTGGCCTCAAATCTGTCATTATGGACACAGTGACACAGAACTACAGGCAGCAGGTGCATAAAACATTGCTCAAATCCTTTTAATTGTCAAGGTGCCTTCAGGGACCTGAGGCTTCTGTGTGTAACAAGCACCATACTGTGCACCAGCTGCAGGAAACATTATCAAACCAGAATAAACTTGTACAACCTGCAGTAATATTAATATAGTGTGCATCTTCTTTGTGACTTGGCTATGGGTTAAAACAATTGTACAGATATGTTCTGGCCCAGGATCTGTCAAAGACAAAATTGTCACGAGAGACAAAATCAAAATAAAAACTAAATTTAATCAGCCTCCTGAAATGATTTTACTAATGTAGATATGGAGTTACCTTCCCTGTCTAACCAGTGTTTGCGTTGGCGGTAGAGCAGCAACTTGTTGTGGACATATGGCAGCAGAAACTTGACACACCAGCTCTCAACACCCAGCTTGTTTTCCACCAACACAATGGGACTGCGGTTGCAGCGAGCCTCTGGACATGGAATCACACCAATCTCATCACTAAAGGAACAGACAGCGAAAATGAGGGCTGACACTGGATTTAATGTGCTTTACATGGACACAGAAAAATCATTCTGAAAACACATCATGTGGCTTTCCTTGTGGTATATTCGTATTCTCAGGAATATTTGGACTTCTTATGAGAGAGCTGCGTCTCAGAGCCATTCCAACTGGCTCTGTCTTAGAGTGGAACCTAAATCTATCTCAGAACAAATCTGTGATTTGAAAACATACAATTATCAAATCAGAAAAGCAATTAAATGTATGAGTTATACAGTGCACCTGACCCAAGCTTTCAATTGTTCTTTTCTATAAATTCATGCTGTCCTTATGTGACAGTCTAGCTCACGATTCAGAGGTGGCCAAAGGCAACGGCATACAGTGCCAGTACAGTATTGAGCTCACTTGGAATTCATCCCTCATATTTAGTGACTTCTCCAGATACAGGTGTCTTTATATTACAATCACTTGAGACACATTTCCTGCACTCAGATGATAACCATTTTACTAGTTGTGTGACTTCGAGCACCAATTGGCTGCAAAGGTGTTGAGTTAGGCGAGTCACTTTGGAGGGGCTAATACTTATGCGATCACCCATTTTATGATTTATATTTTTATTGACTACTTTTTAGAAATCTTTTTTTCACTTCAATATGAAAACTTAATTAAACTGACCAGGACTCAATGTTGAAAAACAATAAAAGAGGAAAACTTCCAAGGAGAGTGAAAAATGTTTCTAGGCACTGTAGAGATTATTTCTGTTCCTGAGCCCTTAGTGAGTGGCCTACCTATTTCAATGTCAGGAACTGTCTACAGAAAGATCCTATTATTTTCTAATTAGAATTTATTTTATTTTTAAATTAATTTTTTGTCAATTTTCTAGCCTGTGTTTAAGGAATAGTAGAGGAGTGAAAGGTGGGGGAGGAGAGAGGGGAAATGACTCAGCAAATCAGTCTCAATCAGTCTTGTATTATTTCTTTATGTATAAAATTTAACACGGTTCAGACACAGTCAGTCAATTAAAACTAGAATAAATACAGAGTGAGAGATTTGTATGTGTAACTTCAGGGTTTCTGTGCCCTGAGCTCAGGCTCACAGGCTCATTCATTCTGTCTGCGTATCCCTCTGCTGCTCTGTCAAATCTCTCACGGCAGAAGTGTAGCAAAGTCATGTGTAAAAAGACGCTTGACTTGGAACTGGTGATTGGTCGGTACTTCCAGCACTTGTAGCCAAATACTTGGACCTTTCATCTATTAACATCTTTGTACGCGTTTACAAGTCTTATTGCACGTACAAATTTCAAAACAGATTAGCAGATTAGACTTTTTCCACATTTGAAAACCAAATTACAGACACACGAATTTTGTAAAGACATTTGCAGATTTCCGTTTGCATTGAATCTCACTACGGACACACAGATTGAGATACAGACACACAACTCTCCAAACTCTCCATTTACAAATAGTTTTACTATATTATATATATATCTATGGTGGAGGTGTCC
This sequence comes from Chromis chromis, assembly GCA_900302755.1. Lineage (NCBI taxonomy): Eukaryota > Metazoa > Chordata > Actinopteri > Pomacentridae > Chromis > Chromis chromis. The sequence continues at coordinate 2,804 of OMNN01031290.1, read as the reverse complement.
TGACAGTGGCGGCTGCGGCGGAAGTCAGGGGCTTCTCTTGCCGTGTCTCAAATCCATTATTTTTGATTGCATAATAAAGAAACCAAGATCGCTCCAGCCTGTGAGCCTGAGCTCAGGGCACGCAAACCCATGTTACACACACACAGATCCAGATACGCATTTGCAGATCTGTCACGGAACAAATGTTTCAAAATTCACGTGTGTAAAGAGAACCAATCGAGAAGCCGCTTGACTTGTAACCAATGATTTGTCTGTAACCAATGATTTGTCTGTATTTGGGTCTTGTAGCGAAAATACTTAAGACTTTTTAGACATTCATGTCTCTGTACACATTTACAGATCGTTCTACACATTTGCAGATATTTTTGGAACAAAATTCCCTCCATACAACACCCCCATACTGTCCCACCCATTAAAACCGCAGAGCTTTTTGGTCTTTGTCTTCAGCCTCGCAGTGGCTTTACAACAATACCAAGTAAGGAAGAAAAGCAATCAGATGGCAGAGCAGAAATGAAAGGGGGTAAATAGTAGGGCTGGTCCAGAATGCTCAAATATCAGAATATTCGTTCGTTGTGGTGGTATTGGAATAGTAAATTTGATATTCAGATATTTGTGCGCGTCCCTGCTGTGTGTCAGCGTGGGCAGAGCGCTGTGGAGCGCTGCTGAGACTGTAGTGTACTGCAGAGCATAGCCGAGGCACTAATACTGTAGTGCCCATGTTCCAGTACAGGGACCTACCAACTCCGCTGTCACGCTCCCAATAGTCCAATGTCAAATTTACTATTCCAATACCACCGCAGTGAACAAATATGCGATTATTAGGGTCCAGCCCTATTATTTTGCACAAAATATTTTTGAATAAATCAAAACTATTTAAAAATACATGCATGTAGTTTTTAATACTTCGATTAAAATCGTAATCGTCCAAGATGACTAAAAAAATGGAGATTTTATTTTTTAGCCATATCGCCCAGCCCTAGTCGGAATTAATTGGACCCGAATATTCGAAGGACGCCAACTACTATTTGGAACAATCCTAGTAAATTACCCATAACCCTTAATTTCCCTGAGGAAACCATCCTAAAGGATCAATAAAGTTCTATCTATCTGTCTATAGATTGCAGATCTTATTTCTCATTCTAAAAGATCTCTTGAGTAAATACCACTCAGCTCTCAAAAAATAAATAAATGCCAGAACACAATAGTTTTCTGATATTGTCACCAAAACGTATCCTAATCTAACTGCATTATCATCAAGTATTTCAAATGAGTCAAGTCCTGTCACCCTTTCCAGTCTAAGCTCCTGCTTGAAGGCTTCTGCTCCAAAATGTGATGATTTACTTCAGTTCTTTACAAAGTTTTCACATCCACATCAGTATTATTCCATCTGCAAATAGTCTGATCATCTCTGCACTTTTAAATGATCACAGCGTTCTGTAAGCACCATCCGTCGTCCAAACTGCCGACCATTCAGCTGGAAACTTTCTAATATAGAATTTGTGATTCTGATCAGTTTTGATAAACACGTTATGATTCATTATGCCTGTACATTTTCTGCAACTACTCTCTGATTCATAGCAAACACCTATCTGTCCCTAACTGCAGCTTAAGTGGTCAGCGGTAGTACATAGAAACTGCATGTCTAGAATCCACAGTAAATCTGATACAAACTGCTTGTAAAATTTGGTGACTTTTTCCCAACATAAGGCTTCGAGGTGTTTTTCTTTGCAGGATACACGATTGGTGAAATGTTTCCCAGTTCTCTGTTACAAAGTAGATGATTGCCGTTTTAGTGGCAGGGGTGTCACTCAAGAACTGCCTTACTGTAATAGCTAGTTATGGCCAGTGTTTCTCCATAGCTGCCCCAAAACTCTAGATTTCCCTTCTCCATTAGTCTTTCAATCTAGTGAGATTGTTGAACGTAAACTGAAATCCCACTGAAAAAGTTGTTGCAAGCCAATTATGTGATTATCTGCATAGAAATGGTTTGTCTGAAGAGTTTCAGTCAGGATTTAGAATCCATCATAGTACAGAGACAGCACTGGTGAAGGTCACTAATGATCTTCTAATAGCCTCAGACAGTGGACTAGTTTCTATACTTGTTCTGCTGGATCTCAGTGCTGCATTCGATACTGTTGATCATAGCATCTTATTACAGAGACTGGAACATGCTATTGGGATTAAAGGAACAGCACTAAACTGGTTTAAATCATATTTATCAGATAAATTCCAGTTTGTTCATGTTAATGACGATTCCTCCATTCACACCAGAGTTAGTTATGGAGTTCCACAGGGTTCTGTGTTAGGACCAATATTATTTACTTTGTACATGCTTCCCCTAGGGAAGATTATTAGGAAGCACTGCATAAACTTCCATTGTTATGCAGATGATACCCAGTTATATTTATCTATGAAGTCAAATGAAACCAATCAGTTGGTCAAACTCCAGGCATGTCTGAAGGACATTAAGGCCTGGATGACCTGTAATTTTCTTCTTTTGAATTCAGACAAAACTGAGGTTGTTGTATTTGGCCCTAAACATCTCAGAAACACACTATCTAACCAGATAGTTACTCTAGATGGCATTGCCTTAGCCTCCAGTTCTACTGTAAAACACCTTGGAGTCATTTTTGATCAGGATATGTCCTTTAACTCACATATAAAACAGGTCTGTAGGACCGCGTTCTTTCATCTACGCAACATTGCCAAAATCAGAAATATCTTGTCTCAGAGTGATGCAGAGAAACTAGTCCATGCATTTGTAACTTCTAGACTGGACTATTGTAATTCCTTATTATCAGGAT
>OMNN01031289.1:0-17843 GCA_900302755.1 Chromis chromis | reverse complement strand
TATGTATATTTTTGATTCAGCAGATTTTGTCATATTTCCAGAAGACCTTTAATAAATCTATGAAACAACAAAAATGCATGATTTTTTTGTGACAATGTGTTTCCATAAAGTGATTTTTAATCATCACAGAAAAATTCCATCACAGAAAATTCAGAGTTATTAGAAACTTAAGACTGCCATCAAATACATGGTCGTTACAAGTGTAGATTTGTTCACAGCTTTAAGACTAAGTATAAGTCACAGATAAACACCAGGTTGGGTTTAACATTAGATAATTTCTGTAACTTGTTGGGATTTTCATGCTTTGCTTGAAAGATATTTTCCACCTCGAGGGTTTGAATCCCTGCAGATGAAGTGAAGTATCTTTACATGATCTGCTACGGCGCAGTGACGGATCATTGTGACCTTAGCACAGCTCCACTGATTCCTGGACCAACCACAAGTCATCTGAAGTGATGACAGCAGCACTGATGGATGACTGTGTGTTTAGGGAGTCGGCGGTTCAGAGGCCTTCAGCAAATATCTGTGCGTCACAAACTCAGATGGATGGACTGCAGGCCTCCGTCAGTTTTATCACTTAACTACTCGTCTGTGGGTTAATAAATCTCGATTCCTGACTGACGGCTCCCAGTTTACCCCGCTGCCGTAGTGTAGCCTTGACTTCATCAACTCATCGTCTCCCAACACACATTTTCATAAATGACACTAAAGAAGAAATACGACGGGGGTTTCCTCCTCAGCTTCCTCTCACTTCTTTCTTCAAACTCCAGTGAATCATGAATCATCATCACATCAAGGATGGGGGAGTTTTTCAGACTAATTAGATTATATTTACTAACGTTTCTTTCAAGACACTGAAAATGTTACAGTGTGTTATTTCTGGTGCAGCACAGAGTTATTAATGTTCAGGAACGAGACGTATTTACTGACCTCACGTCAGCAAATATCCTCACAGTCTGATGAACTAATAATTATCACCTGGATGATCAAACCTGAAGGAAAGTCACGTCCAACAAGAAGCAACCCTGCTCTCATTAATTAGCCACATTATTCGAGTTTACATCTTTTAATCACAGCACAGTCCAAGAATAATTGTATTTATTAACATTCAATTTGTTGCCATCATTTCAGACATACACTGATCAGCCACAACATGATGACCACTGACAGGTGAAGTGAATAACATTGATCATATTGGTACTATGTGGTGTTCTGCTGGAAAACCTTGGATTTTAACATCCGTGTTGATGAGACTTAGACACCCAAATAAACATTGTCCCAGAACAAACACACTCCCTCATGCAAATGGAAATCCCACAGGAATATGAGGAACGAGACAATGGCCCAAGATGTTGATTTGACCTTCTTGTTGAACTTCCTAGACCCCATTCTGATCAAGCATCAACAGGATGCAGTGGAACAAGTTGGATTGACAGAGGCCCCACTGCACAAGCCAGAGTACCCAAAGGATCCACTGCCAGCGTCCTGGTGCCAGACCCCATAGGACACCCCGAGAGGTCCTCTTGTCCATGCCCAATGGTTCAGAGCATTTTTGACCACATAAGGGGGTGTTGTTATGCCTGATCAGGGTAGGAGAACTTCAGGGTTTTACAGTAAAAAGTTACGTTTAAAACTAGGTCCACATCCAAGCTATTTTTCCCCCCCTTTTTTAACTGAGAGAATGGATACCACAATTTTTTTTTGTTCTACTTACAACCTACTTCACAATTACTACTCTTAGCAACAAATATTAGCATTCCTCCTTGAGAAGTTTTGCCTTTTTTTGATAGTTACAGTGCAGCAAGATTGGCAATGTGGGGAAAGAGAGCAGGCGAATGACAGGCAGTAAAGGTCTAGGCCGGCTGGGAACTGGGGACTCACTGCTTGAAGGCATTTGCGCCCATGTGGTACGCACCCTAACCACTGAGCTATTAGGTCACCCCATGCGTGCAGTTTTTTTCCCCCTCATAAAACACACCAAAAAACAAAAAAAGTCAAATTTTATCCACAGGAAATAAACAGCAATGTAGCACCGACTGAGCTAACTCACTGCTGCACGCACGGCTCCACATCCAGAAAGAATGAATGTAGTCAAGTTAGGGGATGAATGTAGCCAAGTTAAAGTCATGAGAGTAAAGGTGCATGTGTTATGGTGTGTGATAATGTATGCGATTGGCCTTGGGCAGTACCCAACACCAGCTGTTGGTAATAAGCTGCGGCTATTAATGAACGCACCCTCTAAGCTGTAGAGCTACAGGGCACCGAGGCCCATCTACAGCAATGGCCTGGTCCTATACTTAGCAAACACCCCTGCTGCTCCCATAATATAACCACATTACTCTGCCCTTTATTCTCTGCCTCTTTTTTTTGCATGCTAGCTCTTTCTTAACCCCCTCATGGAGTTAAATCAACTTAATAGACCAGCAATGAACCTGCAGAGCATTGTAATGAAGTTCAGCCTTGGGCTCGACATAAACGGCAAAGGACATCATGTGAATTGATCCAAGGAGGAAATATGAACGGAGACGTCAAGTTTCTGTGCAATGCAGAACATAGGAGGATTAGCTGCAAAGTTGGGTAAAGATGGAAGCATAAATTGTCAATTGTCAATATTCTCACTTCCTCACAATCCTGCAAATGTGTTACAAGAGCGTTTATACTGCATGCACTATAAACAAAAAAGCTTGCCACCTTCACACAAATTGTTTTCTTTTATCCTTTAATTTATGTATACTGTATTATTGTATGTATTATTCCCATAGTTCTTCTCCATATGTCTTTGTATTCACACCCCTAAACTAACTCTCATTTCCCAGGAGAAGCTGTGCTTTTCTTGTATTATGCAGTATGTCAGTCGCCCTATGCGCCTAACGGATCTCCAGGCTCACATACAAACGCCCCCTCTGTCATAAATTCATTATCTTTACTTCCACAAAGCTTACACTGATTGAAAAAGTCTTTTAAGAAGTCTGATCAAATTCCAGCTAATTAGTAAATACAGGAAGTAAGTCGCCTCCATGCTGTGATCTCTGAGCAAGATGGAAAGATTAAGTCACATTTTTTGAGTGAAGGAAATCGAATCTGAATGTTGGTGGTCTGCGCAACTTCTCTTTGCTTTGAGGATTAGAGCTATGGACTGTTCATCGCTGTCTTAACAATTACTGTGAGACTAATGGAAGCGGACGCTGTTAATCTTCACATGCTGGCACCAATGCACATCTAGCAGTGCTCTCCATCTCTTATTCCTAGTGTGTAGTCTCAGTCGGCTCGGCTGAATATACTAAGCTCAACGATCACACACTATCAACTCGCCATCATTTATAACAATCCAGTGCAATTTCTCAGCAGTCAAGATATTACAGTTTAATTTATTTGTTTGAGACGGGACAAGGATGAAATATAATGGCAGTAGGTTTGAGTGATTGCCATGTCAGGGATTTCTCCAGCCTCCGAAAGAAAAAAAAAAGGCAGAACGTCAGCAGAGCACTCACAGAGTCACTGTCAGCAACATAAACATCTTACAAGTCACAATTTATTGTCATTAGCGGCAATAATGGCATTTCTAAGCCACAGCACAATCAGACTGAATATACAGTCAGATATTTATGATTTTATATACTACGAGGGAGGGTCAACATCTGTCCTGATTTCTAAGCAATGCAGCCCTGACTATCTAGATGTCAGTGAGCTGAAGAACTAAAGTCTAATCCAGCTTCTGCCAGAAAGATGTGGTTACAGTAACAACAAAAACTGAGAATAAAGAAAACACATACAAAATAAATGTAAGGAGGTAAGAGGATAAAAAAAACACATCCTGTCAGGATAGTTGTAGGAAACAAGCAAGACAAGGCATTCACTGACAGTTTTAAAGGACACATATACTACAAGAGGAATAATTTGATAAGGAGGCTTGGGTATTGGTCATCATTTTTTAAGCATAAACATTTCATGGTTCCAGCTTCACAAATGTGAAGATTTGCTGCTTTTTTGTTTAATTTTTAAAAATGTCAATGTTATCTATGCAGGACTTTTACAGTTTGGCATCAGTACTTTTACTTAGGTAAAAGATCCGAGTACTCACACTACGTTTTATATAAAATAACAGTCTACAGTGTGTAGACAACTTTATGTATATAACATGCATGACTAATTGGACATTCACAGTAGGTGTTTTCAATATACTTTATATTTGAAATGAGCATGAGTGAAATTTGTTTAGGAACCGAAAAGCAGAATCAAAGTTAAAAATTCTCAATGAGTCCTTTGAAATTGGAATTATCTTGGATCTCAATGCCTATCATTAGGGAAAAGAGGCGTTTTACAATCAGTTATAAAAGTTACCAAGCTAAATTAGATAAGGTTCTAGTTTAAATGTGAGATGTTTGTCAATGCCAATGGAAAGTCATCCTTTTGAATCAAGTAGTAGGCATGCATATGTCTGCATTGTGTTCTATTAATGTGAAACAGAACATGAACCATGGAATGAACACTACTCCTCCATGTCTATAATTTTCTGGTCAATAAATCTATATGTCTAATCCCTCCACATTCGCTGGTCCATGTTCCCGATGCTTAAGCCACCGCTGTGTTAAGACACAGTGGAGCATAAAATGGCATAAATGGTGCCTCAAATGGAGCCAATGAGTGGCTGTTTAATTGTAGTGAGTTAAACTGGTTCCCTGTGGTAGAGGATGAGAGCCGGACGCCTTGAGTAGTAATTATCTCAGGTAGCTATCTCATTACCACCCTGCTCTAGTATGTAAATGTGGTCACAGGCTGGGGTTTTATATTGTGGATTGCCAGTTTTGTTGTGCTCTTCCAACAGGCAGGGAAAACATCTTAAGTACTGGTTGCATTTCCATGAATAATGTGTTTTACTGTCTTGGTTATCACATTTGTGGTAGATGTATACGACTCGTTATGTTGCCAGGTAGGTGCAATTAAAAATAACAGTCACTTAGTGTGCAGCATTTTGATGATCAAGGTGATAAAAGGAATTCAGATAAGTTCAGAAAGGTTAGTTGAAGCTGGATAAATGTAGCACAGTATTAACACAAATGTCTATCCACATACTGTTTCATTATCATAATAATGCTGTTACTTCATTTGAATATCTGGATCCAGAAGTTTACTAGCATCTTTGTTGTTAATGTCTTAACATAGAACTATATTATTAATATAAATCATTTATATCACAGGGGAGGCACAAAGTCTGTATCGATCCATACATTAACACATGTAGGAGCTTCTTTATTAAACATTTTAAAACAAACAATATGCTCTATGACACAGAGCTTGCATCCCCATTTTTGTCCTTCCACTTTGTGGATGTGTGGCTCACTGAGCGCTCTTGGTACCATGTGGTGAGCAGGCCAATCCCACTGCAGCATCAGCATGAAGAGGCTTCTGCTGGCTCTGACTAGCCGGAGGTTGGCATTCAAAGGGAAAAAAGGGGAAAGAGAGATGCTAATCATCTGATCTGTGGAGAACAAGGCTTGAGAGAGACAGACAGAGAGATGTACACAGAAAGATGTCTGTGCCTCTGCCAATGCCATTTTTTGGAGTCGGAATGAAATTCAGCATTAGGATAAGGATCTCCTCTTGTAGTCAGCCTCCCTGCCTCTACATCTAAGAGACGACAATTATCTCTGCCACTACCTGTCTCATGAGCCTGGCAGTGAAAAAGAAAAACTGGACTGTCTACAAAAACAGCCATATGAACTTCCAGCAATAATAATATTTTTCAACACTGATTGTTAAACTCTTCGAATGGTGTAGAGACGGATGCGGCATTCGTACCCATGTGGGTTTAACAGCATATACTGGAGTTTGACAAAATCTCAGGGGGGTGATTTGTGTGCATCCAGTTTGTTCAAATTATCCTTTCTTTGAAATGTAAAGCTTTTTTGGCATTATTACATTGGAGATAGACATGGAATGTGGAGATCAGGGGAATGACATGTAGGCTGTGGATGAAACCAGGAACTCACTGCTTGAAAGCATTTGCACCTGAGTGGTACATGCGCTAAGCACTACTGGGTTGCTCCTACTTGAACCACTTTGAAAGAACCTTGACGGGAAAAATTAGGCACAGTACTATGTTTGAACCAGTAAACTAAATGAATAGCGCCATTGTCACAACTTGGAGCAAAATGTGACTTTGCTCTAATAACTAACTATTATATACAATTTCATCCGAAAAACTAAACATATTCATGACTCCTCCCTTACTAGTCCTTAGGAAGAACACGATTAAACCAATATGTCTGGACTGCGGTGCCAATGTTTTGCTTAATAATTAATGCATGCTACAGTGTATGGAGAGCAAAAATGTACCCTGCAACATAATTAGAAACATGAGCTACTCAGAAACTGTTTGATGACCAGCTTCCTCTTGGTGAGACCTCAAAGGTCTATAGTACCAAAGCCATGCTAAATGTGCAGACCAATGCAGAAAGAGCTTGTATCTCAAAAGCAAAAATGAATTATCTCCCTCCTCTCTGCCCGATGGTTTTAATGAAGATGAAACTCAATTTGCCCCGGCCTCCCAGATCAAATTTTAATTAGCTTTTATTCCATCCTCTCTTTGGGTCTCGGTTCTTGCAGGGTGGTAAGAAATGGGCGTGGCATTTGAATATTTGTCCCCACTCTCCCCAACACCCCAGGGATCAAGATGTCAGTCCCCACCCAGTTTCTAAGCTGCCGCAGTCAGACGAAATGCCACATTAGTATTCAGACAACATTGGATCTCTGGGCCAAACACTCACTGGACAAACCTTGACAAGCACACACACACACACGCGCACGCACACACACACACACACAAATAACTATTTATGTAAAAAGATCAGGAGACATGGTTGAATTATCACAGTGCAGAACTCACAAGGGAAAATATGAGCCATGGGCTTGTTTAAAAACCTTTTTATCATCACTTTGTGAGAATAACTGCATGTTTTTTTTCTCATTACATGCTACACATTCTGCTGTAGATTACTATTGCAAGTTCATAATGCATATTGGGTACTGCAGCGAAACAAAGCTAATTATTAGGAGGCGAGCGATAACACTGACACATCACTATGGCAATAGTTTGCTGCTACAAAGTGCTGTGAGCGAGAGTTTTAAATTCTGCCCATCTCATTTTCCCACTGTTTGAGTGAGGTGTTGATACATCCCATTAGTCTGTCCATCGCTGCTCTCATCCTCACATCCCAATCTTTCCCTTGCTCATTTCTTCCACACCCACTGATTCCAAATGATATGCAGATAGAAAGCTAGTGCACTGTGACATGTCAGCATATTTACAAATAAAAGCCTCTGTCTGTGTTTTAATAAATTCCTTAATAGTCCAGGGCACTTCAGGCTGAGTATATAACCAAACAATAAATAGAATCTGTCCAAATGTACCTCTTAAAGGTTGCATGAATGGAAAGATCATTCTAAAAGACGCAGATGTAGATAAAAGAAAGTGAGCCATTAATATTTGGAAGATTAGGTACTGTACCTCTCAACCGCTACCAGTCCCGTTAGGAAAAGGAAAGCACTCAACCACTTAAGGCAAATGAACAAATAATGAATAGATGAAAGCCGTATAACCGTATAAACATAGCAGGAGTCGTTTCTTGCTGAAATCCATACATCAGAACCTGAGTCGCTACATAAATCACTTTCATAACCTTCTTGAGCTTAAATAAAGGACAGAGGAACAACTCACTGAACCGGGATCATTACAAGGAAGTAAATGCAGCCAAATGTTATTCAAACAGAATAATGCTGGGGTTCCCAAACTGGCTAGTCATTAAATGAAACCTTTAAAAACTGCAGCTACACTGGAAAGTAATGCACTTTATGAGACTTCTAAAGTAGGAAGTAAGAGGGTTTTTTTCCACCTTTTTTTTGTACTCCCCTTCAATATACAGTACAAACAACTGGAGGGCAATGTAGTACACAAAATCAAATAGCTGCAATGCATAAAGAATTAAAGCAGGAGACGGGAGAAAGAGGAAAAGAATGAATTCAGCAGGGATTTGTATTCAACAGTTAGTATTTAAAAGCAAAGTTTCATCGCTTATTGCGCACCAGAATTCAGCTGGGGTGCAATGAACCCAAAAGAAATTAAAAGGGATAATTGGCGGCTTGTTAGTATGCATGTAAATGTTCGCACATAGCTAACTGCACTGTATAATCACAGTAGGTTGTAACCACTGCATGTGATGGAATATGCAAAGGTGTCGGGGGGGAAAAAAGAAGTCGACTTACCAACTTGCGATGAGTCACCTGAAATGGAAGAGGAGAAAAGAAAACACGGATCAGTTCAAAGAGCAAAGCAAAATGACTCTTTACACTTTGCACTCGCTCACGAAAAAAGATAGTCAGGGCAAAATGAGATATAATAGCACGGGGAGGAAAAAAGACGAGTCAGAATGCAATTACCATTAGATGTCTACAAGAGCACTGTTCCACACAAAGAGCTGCTAATTGAGATGGTGGGAGAAAACAACTAGCAGGGATGTTCAGAAGGCAGCATTCATATTTTCCTCATAAAAATAAGTCTTTAAGGTCAAAAGAGAACCTTTTTGGGCAACAGCTAACTTCTTGACATTCACTTTCCTCTCCTCTGCAAATAACTCATCCAAAGACTCAAACTCATTAAAAAACGACTGAGTTCTGGAGTTCATTAAAAATCTCCCTGGGTGAATTTACCATGAATTTGTGACTTTGAAAACATCTGATTATCCAATTAAGTATCTTTCTATTAAACAAAAGGAACCTAGCCAAGAGGAATAATAGCTATCGTACAAGAACTCATGACAAGAAAAGAAGGCAACCAATTATCTAAAAAAAAAGAAAAAAAAAAAGATAACAATCAACAATTCAGTAGGATAAATACATACACAGCAACTTTTAATAACGTTATTGGGTGCAGTATCACAAAGCAGGGCTAACATTTGAAAGAATGACATGGCACACCAACCTGTGACGGTTAACTAGACTTTACACCACACACAGTTAATGTCAGAGTCAGAAATAGAGCGACACACGAGATTGGAGCGACGGGAAGGAGAATGAAACGAGAAAAGAAATTCAAAGGACCACCCAATCACACCGCTGCTTTTTGGAGTCCTTCCAATGTTCGATAGATGATTCAAAAAGAAAAAAAAAAAAGATGCATAGTTTCCATCTGAAATATTGATCCATGCTGTAGGGTCAAATTCCCAATTAAAAACTGAAGCTGCTACATTGGTTGGTGCGTGGTAAGTATTGAAGCAAATATGCGGGGTGTACAGTCAGTGGATAATTCAGGAGGGAGTGCACATCCAATTAACTTGCGAAAAGGAAAACCTGTTTTTTCAGGAAGGAGAGGCTGTACACACAGAATTTTTGCACCGTTTGCAAAAAATTGGAGACGTCTAAACACCTGCCACAGACTTATATGCCTTTTTGTTAGTCATCTGTTGAACATTACAACAGATTTCTAATTATCCCTTGACATATGTGAAAAAGGAACAGTGTTTTTGTCCCATTGGTTTAACATTTGGTTACATAAAGATATGCAAAGTATTAGGGGAGGACAGGTTATACCTCAGCCCAATAAACTGCTGGTTAGAGTTCCCTTATGCAAGTGCCAGCTATAAACAAAGTGGCCCACGATCGGCTGACATCCATACTGGTGAGATGACTGCCATTCGAGGTCTGTGTTGAATAGAAGCCTCTTCAGCGCAAACACATGGAGCAGAGGAGGAATCCCAGCCAGAACAGATGGAACATGGGGCGCTTTGCCTCGCAGTGCTGGCCTTGTTCTTGATCTAAAGTCCAGGCACAAGAGCTGAGACAGAGCTTAAATGTCCACAGTAGTGGATGAAGGCAACAGTGGAAAAGGTGCCAGAGGAATGAACGCAATCAATACCCCTCGGTCTCCAAGGCCTTGTTTGTTAATATCCTGGATTCTGACAAGGGTATCTCCAGCTCCCGAGTGGTATCAGCTGCCCCCTGCTCGCTCTGACATCGACAAACACGCTCTCGCACGCGAGGTATAGCCAATGACGGGAACAAGTAGGAAGTGAGGCAAAGATAGTGAAACGGAGCAAATGAAGAGATAGTTGGTCAAACATAGCTCATCTATCATGCCTCTCCACCTCTCGCAGGCCACGGCGAGCAACACCATGAGAGAAATAAAGATGTACAAAGCAGGATACGCGCTCCCTTGTAATATCATGTCGTGACAGCTGTGTACAAATATAAAGTTATGGCAGCCATCTTCACCGTGTCAGACACAGAAGTGGGATAGCCATGTTTTAGTGAGGATATATCATTCTAGAGAGCTGATAGGACCCAGAGGCAGATCTATAAAGTCTCCAGTGACCCCTGTAGTATAGTAAATAACCCCAGCTGGATGCCAGCAGCAGTGTGGTACTCATGACGGCATTTCAGGTAGTAAACATTCTAAGCTGTGTACCAGCAAGCTATGGAGGTGGTTTTTGTAAGCCCAGCCCATTTTTAACGTGATACCCTTCATTACACCTAACAATGCATGGAACCTTCTTGTAACCATAGTCCCATCGATGAAAAAGTAGGCTGGAAAATGACCACCGATCACGCCCTCCCCTTTTGAGCGTCTCGGCCTCACAGCTGAGAGGCAGTGACCCCTGTCTGCTGTCGATTTACTTCCCATCTCTTAGCGCACTCCCCACGCCTCTCGCTCCGAGTGCCGCTCAGCCGTCAACCTTTCACACCAACGGATGTGGAGAGAGAGAGGTGTGTCGAGAGGACATGACGCACATGGATGAATAAGGTGCACACCCACTCAAAAGTAGCAGAACAACAAGGACATACCACGCTAGTCCACACTGAAGTTTACCAATAATAATAATAAAAAAAAAAAAGAAACAGATGAATACAAGCATTTGAGCAAAAGAGCAGGCAGAAATCAATAAGTGTGAAATCTAAGCTCAGTTGTATTTTTTTTTTTCTCAGCTTTGTAGCACCCACAGGCATTCTCTTGTTTTTCTGTTTTTGTTTAGTTTTTTACCTATTAGGAAGGAAAAAATAGTGTGTACAGTTGTGAACAAATGTTTACATACACTTGTAAAGACAACGTGAATCATGGCAGTCTGAGTTCAAATAGGTATAGAACATAGAAGTATTTTCTCAATGTTAATAGGGAGTTTCACAGGTGTAGCAAACAGCATTACGGATGGCTAATGTTCCAATTAGCCTTTTTCACAGAAGACAAAGAAGTTTTTTTGCATGCCACAGCAGGAAAGGCATGATTGTAAGTGAAAACATTAAAACATATAAATGCATTCCATCTAGGTGAGCTATTTTCAAGGTTGTGGTTTGAAATGTGTGTTACCACTTGTGGCAACATAAAATCTGACACTAAAAAGAGCTAAACCAGAGCCCTAAAACTATCATGTATTAGCAGTGCTCCTCTCCTTATTCCTAGTGTTTCTTCTGGTTTCCCTTCCTTGTGTTTCTTGTGGTCTCTTTGTTTGCCTGCAGTCTCTGTATATGTCCACTGACTCTATCTGACAGTGGGTCTCCCCTTGGGTTCCCGGCTGCTAATCTGCAGCCACACCTGGTCTTCATCAAATCATCCCATCCCCAGCTCCCCGTGCAACGCTTAAAGCTCGGCCCTTCACAGATCGCTCAGTCCGCCGTGTTGGAGCTACAGTTTCAGTGACCTGTTGCTTCTCGTGCTTTGCCTGCCTCTTAACTTTGCTCTTTGTGTGCCTCAGGATTCCAGTCGCCCTGTGTAACCTGTCTGCTAACTCAACCTGCCACTGCCCACCAAGCTTGTTCAACTCAGCTTTCCCACTCTGACCTCTCACACCGCCATTCCCTCGTCTGCCTCGACACTGCACCACTCATTGGATCACTGACTCCTGGCTCGCCTTCTGACTCATTTGCAAATCTTTCAATAAAACTGTGTTCAAATGCTGCCCACTCTTGTCTAGGGATGGATGCCGTTTGCAGTTTACCAATTCTGGATCCTGATTCTTTGTGGGGCGGTTAGTTACAACTGTAAAATGTTGCTATTACATTAATCCATGAGTAATAGCAATCTAATCATATAATACACTATTTAATAAAAGCTACAGGAGATATGCTTTTCTGCATTCAGTACTTTTCAATGCAGGATTTTTACTCAAGTAAAGGATCTGAGGACTTCATCCATCTCTGCACATCTCGGTCCATCAAAGCAAACAAAGACTTCATAATTCTAAGAAGTAATAGAGTTGCTGTGTTTATAAGTGAGGTTAGCACACCCACTGCTTAATCGCACATCCCATTGAAGGGTGGTGGGGATGCGGTCGGTTTTGTGTGAAGTGTGTGTGAGAAGAAAAGTGCAGAAAAGTGTTGCTATGAGGGGACTAAAGTTACTTCAGTCAGCTGTAACATGCCTCAATAAGGAGAATACTCACTCAAAGTCCTTGTGTTGTGTTACAGAGGAGAAATAAGGACTCCTTATTCATGTAATATTAGTAAGACTCCCTCCTGCATTCTTCACAGTAAGTAATCAAAGCCACCTTTCTGATATTGTGGATATTTTGGGGTTTATGGGTACTTTACTGTAACTATATCAGAATCCAGTCCCATCTTTGTAAATAATTTGGTAACGGCATTTGCTACATTAAGGTGATTGTTTAAAATTTGTTTAGAATTTGTTCTGGTTATCTGCTAAATAATCAGCTCAGCAATGACTGAGTATGTTAAGTAAGAGTATTTCTAGACTCAAGTTTTTTTTTTTTAAGACAAATGAATTAGGAGAAAGTGCGGACATTAAACTCACATGGAAAATGGAGCATGCAGGTAGTGGCAGATATACAGGAGGTGCTTGTACACTGTTTATTTGAAATTAGCACCAATTTAATTGTTCAGGAACTGATGAGCAGAATCTAAATTAATCATAATGATTACTTTGTGATCTGAATTGTAGAACCACCAACCCTACTCTTGTCCAAGAACTGTAGTTGAGTCCACAACAAATCACTTTTAAATGGTATTACCTGTACCTATTTGGTAAATCAAAACACAGTGAAAAAAATCTACTGATTACAAACACAAATCTATTAATAAAGTTTATTTTTTAGAATGCAAAATGACATGTAAGATCTTTCAAGGCGCTGTCACTTTTGTTTTGCACTCTTTCTGTGCTTTATGGTGAACTTACACCCACAAATAAACAACATCATTTATGCTTTCGGAGCTGCTACTTCTAAAAGACGCATATGAGGTGTAAAGTCAGGCGGTCGGTGCGAGACAGCAACATAAACAACACATCACAAATCAATGAATGCAGTGGAAAACTACCTCAGCATGACTCATATTTGAACTGTTTCACAGTTAATATTTCATCTCACAACCCTGCCCCTGTCTACTGACAAGCAGGAGCAGCTGGAACTCTTCTTGGGGAGCTCTCTCACAATGTGAACATTTTGACAATACTGTGTGAGTGGTATCTGCACAGTACAGAGTCCTCCCCGGTGGTGGGCAAGGTATAGGAATAGGAAACATGATTGTGCATTTACTGAATCCCTAAGAGACTGTGGGCAAAAATCTATACTCATACTCTCACACGGAGGTGACAGCCCAACTGCTGGAATTACTTTGTGCTTATTTTCTACAACAGTGAGCAAACAAAGCAACATGCTGGCATTTTGCCTTGATCAACATCCTATTACTGCTGGATTTCACCTAATAAGCTAAATGGATAGAAACTGTAGCCTTCTCACATCGCTGTGCTTCCTTGCATGGAATGAAACACCCTGAAATGTGATCCAACTAAGACTCATTGTAGGTTTTTCCGGTTTTATTTTAAAATCATTTACCTCATGTGCACACGATTATTTTACTTCCTGCCTTCGTGTTTTCCCAGAATGGATCAGAGTTCGAAGACCCAGGATTGCAAAAATAAGGAAGAGCTTTGAATTACCACCAAACAAAAGGTGGTTTGTGCACTGCAGAGTTTCGATCGCGTACCACAGCAATGCTAGTGTAATGCACAAGTAGCTGAAGAGAAAGAAGAATACACTGGCACTATTTTTGGAAGATTCACCACCAGAAAAGGAAAACCACTGCAAGTGTTGTCTCTTCATTAGTGCACAGAGCTTTTAAATATGTTTGTAGTTGTAGCTTCCAAATACAACGATAAAACTCAAAATGTATCATTTAGATTGATCGACGAATCTGTTAAAAGTCAATAGATTAATCCATAGAAAAGTAATCATTAGTGTCTGCCCTATTTGTTTCAAGTTGCTTTTCCCTATGTATGACTTTTGTCCTTGATTTTTGTTCCTATCTGTGCTTTGTGCTTTCAGGACACCTCGCTGCATTTTTGGACTTTTGCCTGTCCCCAGTTGTTGCCTCTGGCCTGCTTCTGCTGACTGATATACGTATGACCTTGTGCTAGCTAGTAAAGAGTTTGATTTTAAACTTTTACCTCGTGGTGCGTTTGTGTGATTTGTGCAAATGAGCTTATGCCCTGGGCCACCTGTGCATGGTATACATTATTGAAATGTCTCTCAATCAAAACCAAGAAAAAGCTATTCTGGTGAAGAAATGAATTGATGTGTTTCGATTCCCTAGTACAGCGCTGTACTACAATGATATTAAAAGGTGCAGAACATAAACAAAATTAACAAAAAAAATGACAAAGATTCAAAAAGTCAAGCTTAAGGTTTACATGACTAAACTCACTGTTATTTCTGATACCTTTTTTCACTATCACTTCATTGGCTTCTCCGCTATCTGCTCAAAAATCAGGCTGAATTACACGACATCCCAAAAAGTAAATTACTAAGAGGCAACAGTTACTTAGGCTTAACAACTTGGACATGAGGAAAAACGTTCATCCAGCCAAGTTGCTAAGAACAGGATTTGCCTCGGCTACACCATTTGAAAAGGGACTTTTATTCACCTACAAAAAAAAGTTATGTGCACATGACATTCAGCTAATCTATTTAATTTCACTTGAAGATATTGCTGACAGTTAATCACTCACTGTTTGGCCTTTAAATAACATCCTCTGCTTGACCCTAACTTTCAAACTTCTGTGTGTGTGAGAGAGAGAGTGTGAGAGACTGACTTAACATTGAATAATTTCTGTTAATGTCTATGCTTGGATGGGAAAAAATAAACACTGAAGTGACACAGCTGAAACTGTTCCAATTTCATTTCATTTGCGTCACCACGGTGACTTCTAGGAGGTGTGACAGGTGCCATTCAAAAAGACAGGGATTGAGACTTCCTGTTAGCATGCGATTCTCATTTGGGAACATGAACATGAGCTGTGTGTGTGGAAATGCACATGTCAGTTTGTGCTGTCACCTCAAAATATCTTTTGATTCTCACGATGGTGAAAATTCCTGCTGAAGCAGTAAATTTATTAAATCTCTTCCGCCGTTTGACTGTCTAGGTACCTATTGGGGTGTGGTTAAATGTTGCCCAAATAGCGTAACAATGAAGTGTGAAACTGCATGTGATTTCAAAGCTGTGCATTTGATCAAGGAATAACTCCCTCTTTGAGTTAGTCAAAGATAAATAGTTACATTTCTGAACTTTAATTCTCATGTTGTTTCTTTGTTTATATTTTCTCGTTCCTCTTCAATAGCCTCTCTGCTTTAATTGTCTTTTCTATTGTCGAGTAAAAAGATATCCATGGCCCTTTCTCAATCTCCACACTCACAGATTCATGGACTTGGAGGCACATTCTCACTAAACTCTAGACGGATCAGGGTTGTTCCACTGATGTGGACTCTTCAATCCCATTAGGCACCCATTCTATGTGTCTGCATAACAAGCAAAACACGGTTGAACTGCCCCTGACTAAATATACACAAAGCCAGCATGGATGTTGTGGGGAAGAAATGTGATAGGGAACTGTTTGCTGCTCTGGTTGTTTATTACATGTTTGTAGAGTTGTGTGAATCCATATATGATTTATTTGTGTTCATGACTCTCCTGATCTTTGATAGTTTGATAAAGAATCAGAAGGTTTATTGCCAAGTAGGTTTTCACAAACAAGGAATTTGACATGGTGTTTTAGTGCAGTGAAACAGTGACATATAGTTTAAAATTTATATAACAATGTAATATCACACACTAGGAAGGATCAACAAATTGAGCAGCTAATCAAAGTGCAAATGGACTACAAGTAACCCTACGAAAGGCCATGCATGAAACTTTTGAAATTAAAAAATCTAAACCAAGCATCTTGACACGCTATAATCAAACCAGTGATCATGAAAAAAATCCTGAATTGCGATAAGGAGCTGGAGTAAGTAAAATCCAAAAGCGACTCTGGTGAAGTAGAACTACACTTTTGGCCATGCTGCTCCACCACACAGTTCAAAGAAATAACAGGAGAGGAATTAAAGCACAGAAGGTAGAAGAGTGAAAAAGAGCAAACAATATGCCATCACCCTTGAAGCAAACCCAGTTAAAACTTCTGCCATGAGAAGCAGTACCAGATCTCTCAGACGTGATTAGGTTGGAGTCCTCAGTTCCCTGGGTTCAAAACTCCTCTAGAAATAAAGATAGCACGCAGCTCACTGGAGAGGGCACTCTGAGCAAAGGGCCTTCCTAATACAACTAGCATTAACAGCAATCCAACTACCAAGAATACATCTGCAGACATGAGATGGGAGACTCTAGTATTAAAAAAATGAAGAACTAAAAATTAATAAAAAAAACTCGCACTGCAAGGCCTCAGCTTCAGTTACAGGGTTTGCAAGCACCTCTCAACAGACCGTGAGAACAAAGGGGTAAGTGAGGATACTTGGACCATAGCTGTCATTAGGCCCATGAGGTGAAGGGACTGTACCCTGCTGAACTGCAATTCAAACTAAATAAAAAGAGGCATGCCGGGGGTGGCATAATCGCTGCAGTCTCTGGCCTCACAATAATCAGCAATATAGTCACCTGAGACTGCTGGGGCCATTGTGGGGATGCAACATTAGGGCCTCTGTGTGAAAGAGCAAAGCATCAGGATGAAATCCCTGCTCCCTTGAGGGTTCAAGCCAGCTAAACCACGAGGCAGTTAGGAATTCTCAGCCACCATCCCCTCATTCAGGCAAAAACCTTTTTCATGCAGTGAGTGAAGGTAATTCCAACAATATCTCAAAGACCTATGCAACCTGGTAGTATGTTCAAGAACAATTTAACATCAGCAGTATAGCAGTTTTTTTGGGGGGGGAATTGCATCTCATCATGATCTGGAGTGTGAGGACCTTGGGATCATTGTTTTAAAATACTGACTGTCAGCTAAACAGGAAACTAACAACTAACAGTGTGGTTGGTTTGTTGTCGTCCACATTAACACGCTCTGTGCTTGTCATACACACCAATCAGGCATAACATTATGACCACCTGCCTAATATTGTGTTGGTCCCCCTTATGTGGTCAAAAATGCTCTGAACCATTGGGCATGGACAAGAGGACCTCTCAGGGTGTCCTATGGGGTCTGGCACCAGGACGTTGGCAGTGGATCCTTTGGGTACTCTGGCTTGTGCAGTGGGGCCTCTATCAATCCAACTTGTTCAACTGCATCCTGTTGATGCTTGATCAGAATGGGGTCTAGGAAGTTTGGAGGTCAGATCAACATGTTGGGCCATTGTCATGTTCCTCAAGATGTTCCTGATTGTTTGATGTTGTTGCCATGTGGTGGGGTGTATTTTCCTGAGGGGGTAGGCCAGTGACATTTGGGATTGCCATTTGCATGAGGGAGTGTGTTTGTTCTGGGACAATGTTTATTTGGGTGTCTAAGTCTCATCAACATGGATGGCAAAATCCAAGGTTTTCCAGCAAAACACCACATAGTACCAATATGATCAATGTTA